>PISX010017160.1:0-43964 GCA_004024625.1 Mellivora capensis | reverse complement strand
TCTGCAAACTGTGAGACACTGATGAGAGAAACTGAAGATGACGTGAAGAAATGGAAAGGTGGGGGCGTCTGGGTGGCTCCGTGGGTTAAAGCCCCTGCTTTCAGCTCAGGTCGTGATCCCAGGGTCCTGGGATCGAGCCCCACATCGGGCTCTCTGCTCCTCGGAGAGCCTGCTTCCTCCTCCTCTCCCTGCCTGCCTCTCTGCCTACTTGTAATCTCGGTCTGTCAATAAATAAAATCTTTAAAAAAAAAAAAAAAAGAAATGGAAAGGCGTTCCATGTTCATGGATTGAAAGAACAGATGTTGTGAAAATGTCTCTAAGACCCAAAGCAGTCTGCACATTGAATGTAATCCCTATCAAAATACCAACAACATTTTTCACAGAGCTAGAACAAATGATCCTAAAATGTGCACGGAATCACACAAGACCTCAAATAGGCAAAGCAATCTTGAAAAAGAAAAGAAAGCTGGAAGCATCACAACCCCAGACTTCAAGCTGTTTTACAAAGCTGCGGTCATAAAGACAGTGTGGTTCTGGCACAGAAACAGACACGAGCACTGATGGCCCCGGACAGAAGACCCAGAAATCCACCCGTGACTCTATGGCCAATTTATCTGTGACAAAGGCGGAAGGAATATGCAATAGAGAAAGAGTTTCCTTAACAAATGGTGTGGGGAACCTTGGACAGCCACATGCAGAAGAATGAAACCGGGCCATGTTCTTACACCACACACAAAAATAAACTCAAGATGGATCAAAGACCTCAATGTGAGAGAGGAATCCATCAAAATCCTAGAGGAGAACACAGGCAGCAACCTCTGTGACCCGAGCCACAGCAACTTCTTGTTACACACATCTCCAAAGGCAAGAGAAACAAAAGCACAAAAATGAAGTACTGGGACTTCACCAAGATAAAAAGCTTCTGGACAGCAAAGGAAAACATTTGACAAAACCAAAAGACAACTCAGAACAGGAGAAGATATTTGAAAATGTCTTATCAGATAAAGGGCTGGTATGCAAAATCTATAAAGAACTACTTGGCCTCAACACCCAAAAAACAAACAACCCAGTCAAGAAAGCAGGGGACATGAGCAGACACTTCACCAAAGAAGACACACATACGGCCAACAGACACATCACTCAGCATCAGGGGGCACGAGTCGAAACCACAGCGAGACGCCACCCGCACTGCCGCGCATTTACCCCAACCGTACAGAGGCGGCGGAAGGAAGGGGCACCCAGTGTGGCAGCAGCAACGACACGGGCGTCAAGCTGCGGAAGGAGCCGAGACGCTCCTCGAGAGATGGATGGATAGAGAAGACGCGGTTCGCACACACACGGAGCGTTAAGCAGCCCTCTAAAGAATGAAATCTTGTCATTTGCAAGGACGTGAATGGAGCTAGAGACTGTAATACGGAGTTAAGTCAGAGGAAGAGAAATACCGTTTAGTTTCACTTATCTGTGGAATCTGCAAAACCAAACAACAAAAATAAAAGGAACTCATCAACACAGAGAACAAAGTGGTGGTCGCCCGGGGTGGGCGGCAGGGGGTGTGCAGGGGACTGTCTGTTGTGAAGTCAGCCTGCCTCGGCGATGGGCGGGGACACAGGCGGTCACAGCGTGGCGATGCTGAGTGGCGCAGAGGGACCGCACTCGTCCAGAGGTGCGGTGAATGACGCGTGGACTTGGGACCCTGGCGCGCACCCAACACTGAATGGCGACTGTACTTCAGTGTAAAAATAACAACGAGGCGAACATTTATTGAGTGTCTGCCCAGTGCCTCATGGAACCAACGCCCCTGAGAGCAGTTACAGAAGAAGAAATAACATTTCTCTGTACAAGTTACTTAACGACTTGATCTAACCCCCAGGTTTCCTAGAGAAATTCTCCCCTCCATTTGCGTTATTTTCCATGTATGTCAAACATGGAAATAAAACGATTTCAAGGAAATGGCAGGTTGGAGGCACGTAAGCGAGGACCTCTGGAGGGGTGGGCGGTACCTCGTGGCAGGTGTCCTTATACAGCATCCGGGCTATGTCCGCCTGCTCGCTGTCTGCTGTAATTAAAGGCAGAGATGATCTATTACCAGTCATCTAGAAACACAAGATGATTCAAAGTCATACATTTACAGCTTCCTTCAGTGATAAAAGTGGCCACGTACTATTTTAAACAAAAATGTCTATTTTAAATAAAGTTCAGGCAGCAAAACACTTTCTGTGCAGCTTTCATGTTGCTTTCAACAAGAGTACTGAAGCTCTAAGTCCAAAGCAGCCTGTTTCTCTCCTTCAGAATGACAGGACATTAATCAATCAAAGTGCTTATAAAAAGTCCCTCAACTAAGTTTGCATCTAAAACTGTAAGGAGTACGGTTTCCATCATTTAGTGTGCTGGAGTTTTTGGGCACTTTTATCAGCCAGAACCACGTAACGAAATATTTTTGAGCTGAAACCCTCACACTGTTGCTTAGAAATCATTGAAGTATTAATGTTCTGCATTGCCTTTTATCGAAGGCATCTCCTGACACAGAATGTAAACGGTACGGGGGAGACATGCACAGATAAGAAAAACCATTCAACCTCCGTAGAAAATCACGGTGTTGTGCAGAAGCAGCTGAGCGTCCGCTTTGAACTCTTCGTAACTTCGGTACTTTCCCTCGTTCACCTTCTGCAGAGGGCGACAGGGTCTAGTGTTACACAAGCGGGGTCAGAGCACGGGCACACGGCGGGAGCTTTCCAAGACGACGCTACGACTACTCCCGTTCCACAGCACGGAAGGGACACATGTGAGGACCCGGACAAGCCTGCCTGCAGCTGGGATCGTGCGGTCCGGCGGCCGGCCACCCCGCTCAGTGGCCAGCTGGGCTCTGCCCAACGCACGTGCCTCTCAATCTGCAGGATGGAGACCCGCTGTGACGAAGGAGAGCCCTGGCCAGGGGCCAGCAAGACCTGAACAACACAGCCACCGTCTGTCCAACACAAGTGCACAAAGACTGGAAAAGACAACCACCGTCAGCCTCTGTGATGCTTTATGTCACAGAGAAGAAGATACATTTATAATTCGGAAATGGGACCAGGAACCCAATTACAAGTAACTTTAAAATAAAGTCCTAGGTATTCCTCTGTGCACCAAAGCTATGGAAGGGTTTCGACTGCATTAGATGCTGCATCTGAAGGGCTTTCATCGCTGGGCTTTCTGTCGATTTGCCTTTAGCTGCCAGAGAAAAGGATTATGGAGGGAATTTGAGGATTTTTTTTACAGGGGAGGCAAAGTTATTGGAAGAAAGGTATAGAAAAGTTATTTAGAGGTAGCAGGGAGGCATTTTCTTATCTTGGTGCTACTTTTAGGAAATCAGCTTGAAAGTAATGTAGAAGACAAAAGCCTCTAAAGAGTATCTAAGATCCCGCCTTTCTGTTGAAATCCCCTGTTGAAACCCACTGCAGTTGTCCGTCCTTTGAGGGCTTGCAGGGGTCCCCGTGCTGGAGGTGCCTGCTCCTGCCTGCCATCGACAGGCCACAGGGCGTATTCACAAATACCAACGTCGGAGCCCTAGTCTGACTTTCTGACTGCCCTGGGCTCCGGACGCCCTGGCACTGGCGCGGGCTACAGCTCCCAGGTGTCTGATACCCACCCAGCTCAAGGCAACTCTGTGGTTTCTGATGTTGGCACCGTCGTGGCGTTGACTTTGGTCGGAACTGTAAGCTACCGAGGGTATAAAATCTTGTCTTCCTCTTTCCCTTCCCTACAGAGCCATCCGCTCCTGGACGGCACCCGCACCCCCATACAGCGCCGTCCGCTCCTGGCCCACACCCGTGCCCTCTCACAGCGCCATCCGCTCCATCTGCCCAGCTCGACTGCGCTACGATTAGACGGGATCCGACTAGGCAGAGAGTGGAAGGTGCCCTCAGAAGCCGAGCCAGGGTGGGGCTGGGGGGAGGAAGGGCAGCTGGGATCTTCATCATCCTCAGGGACGTTAGGGTTTAGGAAAAGAGGCTTTGCTTGAGGACATGAAACCTGGGGGCAGAAGATGAGGTGAAAACTCCCTGCTTTGTTCCAGGCTCCACTGGCCACTTTCTAGGGAACAGCCTTCATTTACTCTCCTACTGAACTACTACTATACCTTCAGTCCTTCCCAGCGGCCAAGGGGACTGAGAAACTCGTAAAAAGACTCCAGATGATCCCTGCGGTCCCCCTGTAAGCTACTATGGCAACCACAAGATCTTACATTCAAAGTGACATGCCAAGTGCAGAATTAGTACTTCAGCAATCCTAACCGGAAACATGTTAAATGTTCTACTGGATTTTACTGCAACTTGTAATTACATATTAACAAAGCCATCAAAAAACCTTGGCCAGAAGAGGTAAAATTAAGCACTCTTAAGAACAGTCAAGTTTTGGGGCTCCTGGGTGGCTCAGTCGTTAAGCGTCTGCCTTCAGCTCAGGTCATGGTCTCAGGGTCCTGGGATCGAGCCCCACATCAGGCTCTCTGCTCAGCGGGGAGTCTGCTTCTCCCTCTCCCACTCCCCCTGCTTGTGTTCCCTCTCTGTCAAATGAATAAATAAATAAAATCTTTAAAACAAAACAAAACAGGTGACTTAAGTTTTCTGATTATCATCTTCGTGTTGCTCAAGTTCAGTCTGTTGCTTCCCAGGACTCCAGGCCCAGGCACTACTGTTTCCCTGAGAGAGACGCCCGTGCAGCCGATGTTCACGTGAGGAAAGCCCACCCAGAAGGGGGCCCCCGAATCGGAGCATTACCTGAGCCGACCACACCGGCTGCTCTGACTGAGCCTCCAGGAGCTACAGTGGCTTCCCACCGGGGCCTCCCACCAAGAACGCCCAGTCCATGCACAGAGCAGCGAGGGGCCCTTTATGTTTAGGAAGAGGGTGGGCGGGCAGCCCTCAGGGAGGAAGGGCGCCGGAATCCTGTGCGTCTGGGAGCTGCGGAGTCACCTGGGAGCTCTGGGGGTATGGGGAACAAGACCGAGGGCGGGCTTTACCTCCTGTATGGTGGGGACGTCAACCGCCGAGTGCACCAGCCTCCGGTACATCGGGTGCTTGTTGTCCTTGCCCTTCTTATTAAGGTCTATGGCCTGAAAGGTCAGCAGACACATGTTTCAAACACAGCCCAAGAGAGACAAGTGAAACAATTTCCAAAAGACAGAATTTACCAGAAAAATGTACGTGTACTTTTATCATTTAAGGCAACATTTTTAGGGTTTTGATAGAACAATTATTTTGGAAAATTCCACTTCATTTTAGACGTCTCCATTAAATGTTCAGTTTGATAAATGTATTAAAAATGTAAAAATATTAATGTTTCTACAACAAAGGAGGTAGGAATATATAACAGGGAAAGACCATCTCTTCCATAAAGCATGCTGTGAAAATTGGGCACTTTTTTTTTTTAAAGATTTTATCTATTTGACAGGGAGAGAGAGTGCACAATCAGGGGAAGAGAGGCAGAGGGGGAAGTAGGCTTCACAGTGAGCAGGGAGCCCGATGCAGGGTTCCATCCGAGCCCCTGGGATCATGACCTGAGCCAAAGGCAGACATTTAATGACTGAGCCACCTAGGAGCCCTGAAATTGGACACTTTCTTACACCATATATAAACATTAACTCAAAATGGAGTAAAGACCCAAATGTGAGACCTGAAACTACATAAATCCTGGAAGAAAACACAGGCAGTAAACTTCTACACATCAACCCAGCAATATTCTTCAGAGATACCCCTGAGGCAAGGGAAACAAAAGCGAAAATGAACTACTGGGACTTCATCAAGATAATAAGCTTCTGCACAGCACAGGAAACAGTCAACAAAACTAAAAGGCAACCCATGAAATGTAACAAGGTATTTGCAAATGGCCTATCGATAAAGAGTTAGTATCCAAAATCTATAAAGAACTTATCAAACTCAACACCCACAGAACAAAGAATCCAATCAAGAAATGGGCAGAGGACATGAACAGACATGTCTGCAAAGAAGACACCCAGATGGCCAACAGACACATGAGAAAGTGCTCCACATCACTCTGCATCAGGGAAATACAAATCAGAACCACAATGAGACCCCACTTCACACCAGTCACAACGGCTAAGATGAACCAGTCAGGAAACAACAGATGCTGGCGAGGATGCGGAGAAAGGGGAACCCTCCCGCACTGTTGGTGGGGATGCAAGCTGGTGCAGCCACTGCGGAAAACAGCATGGAGGTTCCCCGTGATGTTAACAATAGAGCTACCCTACAACTCTACAACTGCACTCCTAGGTATTTACCCCAAAGATAGAGATGCAGTGAAAAGAAGGGCCACCCGTACCCCAATGTTCATAGCAGCTAAAGCTGTCCACGACAGATAAAGTGCAGAAAGAGCCCAGATGTCCTTCACTGGATGGATGGGTAAAGAAGAAGAGGTTTATGTACACAAAGGAATGCCACTCAGCCATGAGGAAGAACGAAATCTTTCCATTTGCAATGACATGGACACAAGTACAGGGTATTACACTAAGTGGAATAAGCCAGTCAGAGAAAGACACGCACCATATGATTTCACTTGTACGCGGGATCTAAACAACCAGCCAACCAACCAGACTCTTAACTACAGAGAACTGGTGGTTCGCAGACAGGGGGAGCATCAGGGATGGACGGGAATAGGTGCAAACTTCCACTTATAGAATGTGTAAGTCATGGGGCGCCTGGGGGGAGGGGTCAGGAGTTAAGCCTCTGCCTTCAGCTCAGGTCATGATCCCAGGGTCCTGGGATCGAGCCCCGTGTCGGGCTCCCTGCTGGGCAGGAAGCCTGCTTCTCCCTCTCCGTCCACCTCTGCTTGTGCTCCCTCTCTCGCTGTGTCTCTGTCAAATGAATAAATAAATAAATGAGCAGGTGAGTCTCGAATGAAACCGCAGCACGGGGAGCACAGCCAGCAGTGCCGTCCTCACGCCGTGCGCCTGCTCGCACTGGTGAGCATGGAGTTGTGCATACAGAGGTCGGATCATGGTGGTGTAGACCTGCCACTAGTAGGATATTGCACGCCAACTACACTTCAATTAAGGATTTGGAAAAATAAAAGATGAAACAACAGAAATGTATCAGGGGAGACAAACAGTGCTGGTCTGGTCCACTTCAGCTACAGAGACGTCTGGCGAAACAGAACCAGCCGTTATGGACAGAGACGTCGGGCGGCAGCGTGCTGCACCCGACGCCGCTGTAGAGGTCCCTGGTGTGCTCTCTGGTCGGGAAGGGACGGGACGAGTGCTCTGGGCGGTCCTGACCCCCTGGAGGACTTACCCGCTCCTTCATGCGGGAGACGATGAACCGCAAGTACGTGCTCATCTCCTGTTTGTTTGTGTTTTTCTTCTTTATGCTCTGTTGAAAACAGAAAAGGCCAGGTATAAAATGTGATTATTTACAGGTCTGTATTCATGTAAAGACTTTTATATATAAAAGATACAGTATGCAAAGACTGTATTCAAATCGGCACTATGTCCAATGTGTTTGACACAAAGAAATCCTAAGCACAGCATTTACTGTGACAGTAACAGGAGACAGGTTGTATTTGGCGTAATACCTTACAGAATCACACATTTTTTGGTATTTAGAACTTCAACCATTTTCAGATACAACGAATGATGACGTAATGACATGATGTAGAATCACTTATTTTATCAAAAAAAAAAAAAGAGAGAGAGAGAGTAGAAAAGTTGGCCGAAACCCTTTAGGGAACATTTTAAGTTAATAATACTGAAGGTGAATTTCGACACACACGATGCCTTTAGAAGCTGTTAAAGTCCACGTCACCGGGAAGTCTGTACAGCGCACCTGCGCACCTGTTTTCAAGGGTTACGGGGTCTGCTCAGTAGTAACCCCAATTTCTATCAGCCTGACCTGAAGAGCTCAATTTATGTCTCAGAAAATCTAAATTCATGCAAAGAGAAAAAGACGGGACTCTCCCTTCCATGTCATTTCTAGACGGCACACAAACAAAAACGAATGTCCCACTTCTTCCATCGCGGCTGAGGCCCCTGGCAGCCCCCGCTCTATGGAGGTCGTCCCACACGGCCGACTCGGTGCGGACAGCACATCCCGGCTGCCGTCACCCGCAGGCCCCCAGAGGACGGGTCCCTGCACCGGGAGCCACTGCTCCCAAAGGGCTGTCCGTGCCGGAAGTCACCCCAACACAGTGGCGGACTGGAGGCAGGACCCAACATTCCCCAGGCAACTGAGTCTTTGCTGGGGCGTGTGAACGGGTCACCCCCACACACAACATTAAACCACCCGAACGGAAAATGGACAACTGCTTTCTTTCCTGGACGTGTGGTTTCATGCACTTCCTGTCTCAAGTGGTCCCTTCCCGGGGCGCCTGGCTGGCTCAGTCAGAAGAACATGCAACGTGTGATCTTGGGGTCATGCGTTCATGCCCCACGGTGCATGCAGAAATGACTTAAATAAAATTCATGAAAACCGTAAACAATAACCCTGACCCCTTCTTTCTACTTCTCACCTGGACTCTGGTACAATTACCGCTTCTGCCGTGATGGGCTGCTGTGACTTGTGCACGCGGCGTCTAATCGATGCCTGGCACAGAGCAGTTGTGCAAGTCTGTCCACGCCCAGAGACGCCGGTGAACTTCCAGCCCAGCAAGCACAGCCCAGGGACCAGCGAGCGCATGTGATCACACCAGTGATCAGTGATCTCTGAGGGAAGGTCCCTGTGCCCTCTGCTCACTCACACACCGCTTGGTCCTCAGGTGCTGGGACACGGGACCGAGACGGAGCTCCCCGGTCAGGTTTGGAGCTGACCACATGAGGACACTTCCTGGACTCCAGGTTTAGAGTCTTGGGGGCGGGGGCAGGGGCAACTCTGCGCTACCTCGTGGATTTTCATTTTTCACAAGACCCTCAGCAACACGCGGGAACTGCCAGCGGCTGCCCCCCAAAGCCAGCACCACAGAGCAAGACATCGGTGTGCAGCTGTGCGCACACAGGGGAGTGTGCGGGGCTCTGGGGCAGCGGAATCACGGTCAGCTCTTCCTGATTTTGGACATTCCTGCAGCGTGGACGTGCTCCCACGCACCGCTCTCTACAGAAAGAACACCCTGATGGACTGTCAGAACCAGAGAAGAGAAGGGGTAAAAGGCCAAGAAGACTGCTGTCTTTCTCAGCTTTTGGGAAACCCACACTCTCTTAAAAACAAAGCTTCCAGCTGCTCTACCATGTTCACTCCTGAGCATTCTGCTGATCGTAAGTGTTCGTCTGATCATTAAATCAAGAATCTGTGTGGACGCAAATTCAACACCAACCTGTTAACAGGTCACGCGTCTTCTAATTCCATCCGGGGGGTTAAGGGTGACGCACAACTTACGGGAAGTACACAAGCAACACGTCATGTAGCGGAGTGTGATTTCCAGGCCCAACACGTATGATTCCCAACCTTCCCTCGAGGAGGCAGAGCGGGAAGACTCTACTCTCTGAGCCTTCTAAGTACCTCCAGCCCAACCCAGGGAGCCCTCGAGAGAGGGGTGGACAGACTTGGGGAACAGCTGCCCTCTCCCAGTGACGGGGGATTCCACATTTGTGCAGAAAGATGGTTTTTCCTCTCTCTGTTCAACACCAACCCATGAAGTACTTCACTCTTCATCTGAATCTAACTCCTCTTCTTTGTTCGTTTAGAGACAGAGAAAATAAATCGATTCAAACACCTCTGCCAGGGGCGCCAGGGGGGCTCCATCGGTGAAGCGTCTGCCTTCGCCTCAGGTCATGATCTTGGGGGCCTTGGATCGAGCCCCGCATTGGGCTCTGCTCAGCGGGGCGCCTGCTGCTCTTCCTCTGCTCCTCCCCACTGCTTGTTCTCTCTCAAACATGCAAAATCTTAAAAAAAAAAAAAAAAAAAAAAAAAAAACCCCCCCCCCCCCCCCAATCCCTTGAGGACAAACACGGGTTCTCTTGCACATGTCCAGACGACAGCGTTCTGTGCCTGGACCTCGGCTCCCTGGGCATTCCCAGGGGGTGGCAAGTGCCTGCTTTCCAGCCGTGGGCCTCCGTGCGGGAGCTCACGCCAACAAGAGACCCTGCATGCAGGCGGCCTCTCCCCCCCAGTCTCTGAAACCAGCATTCGCCATAAGATGCCTGCACACTTGCTGAGCCCACGGGCTTGCTCTCTGACCCCGCCCCGTTGTAACTCAGAGCTTCACGGTTTCACGAAGAAGCGAAGGACGCGCTGCAGCCTCCCGTCAGGGCGGCACCGTGAGCCGTGCGACCTCCTAGCGACCGGTTCAACCGTGGCAGTTCAGCCAGACCAAGACACTGAAAGTGGCTTGAGAAAAAGCCACTTGAACAGAAATTAAAGGAGCAGCTTCTTAGGTAAATGCTCCCCTGTCTGTAACATGACTAAGCAGATTGCTTTTAAAAGCAAGGTCAGAAAAATAAAACGAAAGCTTTTAGACATCTGCAGGCTATTTCAGACCCAATTCTTTATCAGGCTCTGAGGACCTGTATGCATTCTCTCCTTGCAGGTCGCAGGAGCCCTCAGGAAAGGCCTCTCCGCAGCCAGCGCGTTCCAGCAACTTCACATCGGCACCGAGGGATAACGCTGGTGTCTACAAATAATCGGGAGAGCCTCGGCACCCGTGGCCAAAGCTGCTGTGACCGTTTTCAGGGGACAATGATCACGCGGCTGCAGGTGTGTTACAAATGTGTGAGACTCCAGCGAGAAGCTCTCAAACACACAAAAGTTGACTGAGAGGCTACTTTCCTCATGGGGAGAATAATGGACAATCTTGGACATCTTCTTGAGTCAGGGATGAGTCGGGGACTCACCACCGTCACCAGAGGTGCCGGTCTAAGCAAACTGGAAGAGGCTCGGTGGGTGCCACAGAGAAAACACGAGTCCGGTAATTCAGCCACACTCAGGACCCTATGGTGGTTTTGGCTCAAAGAAGGGACGAGTAGCTTTTGATCCCCAGCTCATCACTGACAAGATGCCCCAGGCCAGGAACGAACACTCAGGACTGAATGGCCTGGAATTTTCAATGTTCTTTAGAGACCCGGATTTTCAGCTGCAGAAACATATCTTAGCACGATATGTGCTTGTGGAACTTGTGGAACAGCATCTCAGCACAAGTAGTACCCAAATGAAACCAGTGTGCGGTCAGAGGTCCAGGGGTCTTCTCCTTGGACCCCAGATCTGTGCTGCTAGAGTTGAGCAAATCCAAGCCTCCCCCCGCCTGCAATTACACAAGACCAGGACGTCACACTCTCCTGGGGGCCCCCAATATCCAGACTATTTTTCCTGCCGTAGGGTCAGGCGAGGGGTTGACACACCTCTGGGAAGGGCCAGTCACCAGCTCAGGCCCGGAGGACCCACCGCGGTGACTGCACACTCAACTCTGCGAGGTCTGAGCTTCTCAGGGTTTTCACGCGTCACAAAATACTTCCCCTCTCTTTGATTTCTCTTTGACCATTTAAAAATGCAAAACCCGTTCTCGCCTCATGAACAGGACACAGACGGGGGTAGTCTGCCAAGCCCTGGACGCGCTGTTCCGTGGAAACAGGGCTCCCAAGCTTCCAGCTCAGCGGGTGTCGGCCAAGGCCTTGTTCAGTATGTGCACACAGTAAGCGCCCCACGAGTACTAGCAGAGGAGCCGCTGGTCGTCGCTGCGACTGTCGGAGAGAACATCCCACACGGCTGCGCTCAGGCACAGGAAATCCCTCCCCGCCAGACGCCTGACCCGGAGCCGGTCATCGGGCCGCGGCCGCTCGAAGCCGTGGTGTTCAGTGCGGGTGTGCCAGCCGCTTCACGGCCCTCCAACAGCTGAACACCGCCTCGCCCCCAACCTCAGAGGCCCCGTCGGTGTCCGCGCGCTCACCAGGCCACCGGCTGGGCATTCCCGGGCCCCACCGCACCCGGGCCACCGTGGCGCCAGGGGCCTCGCGCGTCCCTGCGGGAGGAACGCATCCGAGCCCAAGTCCCCGCACACGGGCGGAACCGGCGGCCTCGACGAGTCCCTGCGGCCATAGCACAGAGGACAGCATGTCCTCTGTCGCCCTGCGAGGCCCGGGGTCCACAGCGCCCTCCGCGGTCCCGAGAGCCCCTATTCGGAGGAAGCGCTGGGGTCTGAGAGCCGCGCAGCAGAGCTGGCCTGGGGCGAGGGCCGAGGGGCCCGGAGCCGGCCGCCGCGTCCGTCCGCACCCCAGCGCCCCGG
This sequence comes from Mellivora capensis, assembly GCA_004024625.1. Classification (NCBI taxonomy): domain Eukaryota; kingdom Metazoa; phylum Chordata; class Mammalia; order Carnivora; family Mustelidae; genus Mellivora; species Mellivora capensis. The sequence continues at coordinate 31,769 of PISX010017160.1, read as the reverse complement.
GAGCCCCTGCCCGGGCGTCACTTTCTAGGACAGTTTTCTGAAAACGCACCTGCGTTCGCGCTTTGTCACCCCCGACCACGCGGACGTCGCTCTCCGCCGCCGCACGGGAAGGGGCGAGGGTCGCGCGGGGCGAGGGTCGCGCGGGCGGCAGCGCGCACGCAGCTCCCCCTGTGCCAACGCAGCGCGTTCACGCGCGGGTCCCCGGCTGCGCCCTAAACCGCCGCGCCCCGTGCACTGGACTTTCTGCAACGTCCGTCGCTGTCGTCGGGCCTTACAGGGGCTTTAAGCTTAAAAACCTCCGTGGTCCGCCGTCCCGGTCACCGGCGGACGCTGGGGCCCGGGAAGCGCGCAGGCAAACCCGACTGCGTGCACGCGCCTCCGGAGCAGGGCGGTGGCCCGGGGGTCCCCACAGCGGCGGCCGCGCGGCCCCGAGTGCTACCCCCGCCGCGGCTGCGCGAACGTCCTGGGGGCGCCGAGTCCGGGCCACCGAGTCCGGCCGCGGCGCAGAGAAGCGGGTTCCCCCGGCCCCACGTGCCCACACGGACGCGGCTGCGCCACCAGCCCGGGCGCCTGGGCCGCTCAGTCGGTGCGCGTCTGCCTTCGGCTCGGGTCGTGGTCGCGGGGTCCTGGGTTCGAGCCCCGGCGGGTCCCAGGCGGGCAGGCCCCCGCCCCTCCCCCGCTCCGGCTCCTTCCCTCCCCCCCTTGCGTCCAACAGACAGACAATGTAGAGAAGAACAAAGGGCGGCCGGGGCCCCGGGCGCGGGCCCACCCGCAGGTCCACCCGCCGCAGGACAGCCTGGGGGACAGGCAGGAAGGACACACTCGGGGCCGTGTCATGGAACAGCGGTGCGCCCCTCCTGCGGCGCGAAGAGCGAGGTCCGAGAGGCGGACCGGCCTCCCCGCTCTCTTCTGGAAGGACGTTCGCGTCTGTTTCCGGTCGGGGACAAGCATCTGTCTCTCCGCGTCCCGGGCCTGTCCCAGGGGCGCCACCTGCCCCTCCCCCACTGCAGCATCATACGGGACAGCCCGGCCCCACAGCGGCTACACTAAGGGCCGTTCCCTGCTGCGCAAACCAGACCGACCGTACCTCCTGATCCCTCCGAGTAAAAAGGAAAAGCTCGGATTCGATTAAATGACCTTCTTCACAAAAGATGCATCAGGAAGAACGGATATTCCACCACCCAAAACTCTTCATACCCATATCCAAGCTTTCTGGCCACAAGGTTAAATTCGTCATGAGAAGATAATGCAGAAAACACGTGGTTCTCTTTCTTGTGTGGGCCCAGGTCAGATGCTATGCCCAAATGTAAAACCCTCTGGCTTTACTAATGCTCCCATCACCTGTTCCTAGAGACAAGCCTCCTAAAAGATTGGTTCAGACAAAAATTTTTAAAAAATAATTTTCTTTTTTTTTGGTTAATATAAAAATGGTATGATCCAGCTTTAAAAACTGTAAAATATATTTGGCTCATGTTCACTTTTTTTTTTTTTTTTTTTTACAGAGAGAGAGAGAGACAGCGAGAGCAGAAACACAGCGGGGCAGTGGGAGAGGGAAACAGGCTTCCCATGGAGCAGGGAGCCATGTGGGCTCCATCCCAGGACCCTGGGATCATGACCTGAGCCGAAGGCAGATGCTTAATGACTGAGCCACCCAGGCGCCCCTCATTTTTTAATAATAATATGACTGTCTACCATACAACAAATAAATAAAAACAAAAAGCTTCTACTTCTATTTAAAAATCAAATCTCCATTCCAGATTTGTTAATATGGCTGAAAACCTGACTTAACTACATCAGGGTGAAAATATTCACAACTTTCTCACATTAACAGAGAAACATCAGCAAGCAAAGGCAGTCAGTCTCGTCAACACACCACAGGGAGTACATGTTTTCAAAGTAGTTTCCCTTTTTTTTTTTGTTGAAGATTTTATGTATTTATTTGACAGAGAGAAAAAGATCACAAGCAGGCAGAGAGAGAGAGGGGGAAGCAGGCTCCCCGCTGAGCAGAGAGCCCGCTGCGGGGCTTGATCCCAAGACCCTGGGATCATGACCTGAGCCGAAGGCAGAAGCTTTAACCCACTGAGCCACCCAGGCGCCCTAGAAGTATTTTCATTTAGCATTTTGTTTTACTTCATTCTGAACATTAAATGAGTGACCTCCCTACTTTGGGAATTTAAAAAAAAAAATTATACTGCCCACACAGCAAAAAGAATGAGAAGTGGATTCAGAAGTCCATCTCTATCTCCAGTTTCAAGAAGTAGCTTTCGTCAGGATTGTGTCTTTAGCCCCCTCAGCGAGCACAAATCACATTGCAAGTGGCACCCCCAGAGCTCAGTGACGTCCACAAGCTCGGGCCAACCCATCAAACTCCAGGTGGCTCCTCATGGCCATGGAGTCCTGGTTTAGTTTTAGTTAAAGTAGTGAGATGCTTTCATTTTCATTATCTGCCAAACAGAAATCTGGGTCATGGGCCCCCGAAGGCCTGTGCAAGTGCCCAGTGCCTCTATGGGGCAGTGGAGAGAGAGCTCTGCACCCCCCACCCCAGAGAGGTCTACCTCCTCCAGACACCTCTGCCCCCAGAGAGAGGACTTCACCCCCACACAGACGTCTGCCCCCCCACAGAGAGGTCTCCCCTCCGGCTGGGAGAGGTCTGTCCCCCCCGACCCCGAGCTCTGCCAGGCAGCACACAGCAACCTCAGCAGTGGCCCCGGGGACCTGACAGCGCGTAACTCCACCCACACACTACAGAGCATTCAAGAAGTTACCAAACATTGTCCTGGTGCTCCCAGCAGGAGCACGGCCAGAGAGCATGGAGCACACACACACACGGGCATGTACATACCGGCACACACACAGGCATGCATGTACACACGTGTGCACATACCAGACACACGCACAAAGAAACCCCTGGTCCCACATCCATGTGCACACGAAACACACACACACCCACAGATACCCACGCAGGGACACCAGCGCACACAGACTTGTGCACACGCGCAGGCCTGCCTTCCACGACCAATGCATCAAAGGATAAGCTGACTTTGTGATTTGGCAACTATATAAAAATGAAGCAATATTGAAATGAGACATCCATGTGCATCCTATCACGCTGGTGACAGAACACTGGAAAACACTTTCATGTTGGTATGAATAAGTATAATCTTCCAAAGGGCAATTTGGTGATTTTTATCATGAATTAAAATGTGCCTATCCTTTAACTTTATGAATTCCACTTTAATAAATTTTTCCTGTGAAGGTGATCAAACAGAATTACATAAATACATGTTATTTTTAAGTGTCTCTGTTTTTAAAAAACACGACTGACTATACTGTGTTTTAAAGATATATCTTTTAGGCAAATAAAATCTTAAAAGCTACTTTCACTTAAAAGTTATGAACTTCTCATTTTTGTCATGAAAAATTCATGGCTATTTTGGGAATATAAAATTCAAATACACTTGACTACAACAAAATACAAACTTCATTTGCGTACAGAAATAAATTAAAGCGAGAAGGCTGCTCCCAAGAGCGGGAGCGTCAGCGCGGTTCTGGGCTCGGCAGGGCACGGCCCGCAGTAGATTTCAGCGCGATACTGCTGGTCAGACAGGACGGTGGGGCTGACGGAAATGTGCGCCAGGAGGGAATAAACTATGGCTCAGGGACAGTGCTGGACACACACCGGTGACGTAGAGTCGTGTGTGAAGTCACAGATACGGGGCAAACGGACGGACACAGGCACACACGCTTGTGCTCACGCACATGGAGAGAGGTCTGTGAGGACGCGGGCCTGCCGTGTCCTGGTACTTCTGGAAATGTCATTTTTTCTTTATCCTCCTCTAAATTACTTGGATTTTTATAGGTAACTATAAAGGAAATAATTTTAAATCCTCCCTTTTCTTCTAATGAATGAGAGTTCCCTGTAAGAGTGTAAAACAGTATGTTACTAGATTTTTTTCAAAGCAAAATGCTGACGTGATATTCAGAGGCTACTTTACAAGAACAATCTACCCTGTCTGTACATTTAAATGATTAGAAAGGCAGACATTCAAAAGAAATATCCTCAAGACTGTAAGATTCCTGAGATTTATTATGAATGTTAGTATAATTATTTTAAATACAGAAAACTTTCCATCATTGCCTTCTTAAAGTATCTGGCAATGGTCAGATACATGTGTTAAATCTGCTTCAATAGTTAACCACTGGCTGAAACCAATTCTTAGTGACATTTCCAATGCTGTCAGGCAGATTACATAGAAATAAAAATCTCCTGATCGCTCTAAGATACCAGAAATACTCAAGTTTAGGTAGTAATGGATGGCTGCCACCACTGTTCCAACCTGCACTGAAATTTGGCTCTGGGCATCTTCTCTTCAAAATTCCTCATGAGTGTGTCCAGTTAACCTGTGCTCTTTCTAAACACGAATGGAGAAGGAGACTGGGGAGTAATGTTCTCATCTGCAACCATGTTCTTCGTCCCAGTCTCCACCCTCTCCATTCATTAAGAGCAAGAACATTTAAATCTGCTCGGTTACTTTCATATTAGATCACAAAAATGGTTTTATTTGAAGTTTTGACACTGTTTTAAAAAACAAATCAACCATAAGCCTTCCCTTAAAGATACTTAAAATCCCCTTAAAATTTCAAGGTTATTATGACTCCTTCGCCCAGGAAAGAACTGTTAATACGTACCTTTTTCTTGAATGTAACAAAACAACAGAAGAGATCCTACACAGAAATAACTATTTCTTTAGGCCTTTTAAAGCTCAAAATAAAACTCACCATCCCCAACCCAAACACAGGCGTTTTGAGCCTCCCCAGAGCGGCTCCCAGCCTAAGCAACAAGTGTGGGGTCACAAGTGTTTACTGAGTCAGCGTCCCTGTCTCAAGTTCAAGCCCCTCACAATGTGGGCAACTACAGACGGACAAAGGTGAAAGGAGGGAAAGGAAGGTGGGGCCCACTGAGCTCCACTGTGGCGACCGCGTTTGGCCCAGTTACTGTGGCCCAGGAACTCTCTGAAATTTTAAAAAAAACCATCTGGCCTACAAAGTAGAGCAAACACACGTGGAAAATGGGACCTGACAACTTGACAGCGAAATCCTATGCAAGTAGCCTTAGACATTTTCTTCAAAGGTATAATTGTTCAATTTCCACTCAGGAATATAAAATATCCACAACAGTTTAATGCGTTTTTCAAAAACCCCAGTGTTTTTGCTCAGTCTGTACTATGAAAGCTGTGGCCATAAGGACACCGGGACATCAGGAATTGCACTTTCGGAAGGTCAGAGTCCCTCCCATCTGATCAGCAACCCACCTCTTTGTATTTTTACTACTTTAATGCTCTTGTTCTTAAGGTTTCATTAATACCTTACTTCAAGAGTTAACTGTTACCAGAAAACAAATATTTGCTTTTTTAAATGCACAATCCAAATCCATAAAAATAAAGTATGGGTATTTATGCAGTTCCCCCACCCCCAATTAAACGAATCTCATGGAGACATCATAAATTCTCGTAGACATCAAAGAGGAGGTCTACAGCTCGAGGCTTGATACTGATACATGCAGATTTAGGGATTCATTGATGACCTAGCATTTAGGCATCTGATTATGAGTCATCATCACACGCCCTATTGATAACGCCACCCTAGTGGGCGCCTGTGTGCCTACTGAGCGTGCACAGAGATGCTGGGGAGGTGAAGTATGTACGGTGGGATGTTGAGATAAAATATACTGAGGTAACACTGAGTGAGTAGAGCGGCGCTGGGGAGGTGAAGTTCACTGAGGTAACACGCTGTGCGTATACAGTGGGCGTGTGTGCAGAGGTGCTAGTGAGGTGAAGTATACTAAGAAAATACACAGTTACTAAGACAATATTAGAAGCTCATTATGCTGGCAGGAAAGTTAGGACCAACACTGAAGAAGGGAAAAATTATTAAGATACAACTTTTTTACATTACAAACGAATATTTAACTCAAAATACAAAGTATATTCAGAAACTGAGCCCACGAGTAGTCTGGGCAACTTGCATGGTTCCAAATATGGATCACAGCAATTATAAATACAAAAACAATAGAGGGTGCAATAAAGTAATTTTACGAATCAGCGTCAACGCCACGTGCTACGTCCTATGCAGACGCACACGCCACTTGCACGCACGCACACCACGGTTTACAACCAACAAGCACAGCCAGGTATACTTTTCACTAGGGAAATAACAGGAATGAAAATAATTGTGGAGAGTCCTTGTTTTTCCTACCAGACTATTTCATTTTGCTTTGAGTAATTAGAATGCTTTATATATAACTGTCCCATCCCTCCACCCTCCAAATAAAACACAAAGCAAGGAATAAACTGACCCATGATATGACAAAAAATAAAGGCGACAGTACATGGATATAAAATGGGAAGTAGATACAAAATGTTTCCAACAATGTGCCTTTTGCTGGCTGGGATTCCTGAGTGGAGAGGACAGATTGAACCGAACCTGGTGTGGGAGACTACTCCTCGATTTCCAAAGGCTAGCCATGACAGGAGTCACACGATCCAGAGGCAAGCGTAACGTAAGGGAAGAAAGTGTATTTTTATGTGACTGGCGCCGGCGACCGTCCACACCCCGAGTGGGTCAGGTGTGCTGGGGTGGGCACCGACCAGTGCCGTGTTCATTTACCATCATCTCGGCAGATAACCCCCGCCCTCCAGTCCGTCATCCGTTCACCTGGCATGCCCACTTGGGGGACCTTGCACAGCTATTATCAGTGAATTCCAACCCTCTGACCAGCACAGGAAAGCTCGTAGGTACTCACCCTGCATACTGGGCACTGCCAGTGACTACTGCTGTCTCTAAGCCTGTACTCATCAGACAAACACTTGGAATGATACACACGAAAACACAGGTCACATATCAACACCTCTCCAGGCAAATGGCATTCAAAACAATACCAGTCATGATTTTCTGTTTCCCAGTCCTACAAAAAATACAAAATAATTTCGTATGACATTTTGTCAACATCTGCAATGACTAAGAACAAAATTGAAACTAAAGTCCATCAGAAGTTAGGCATCAAAAACAATCTTAGACATTTACTGTGTTAAAACAAGAGGGAAAAAATACCTAGAAATTTGCTGCTTTAAATTTAAAATTTCTTTCCTAAACAGTATTAATATTCAGAATATTTTAAGGTGATCTGATAGTAAAACCAGCCCAAATGAAGTAACTCCAGAGCCAATCCCAGTTCTAACATTAGCTTTCATTTTTTTATATAATCTATGGAATAATTTCTTCAATACACTGACGACCCCCAACCGGCACCTACAGCTTAGTATTTCAAATAAACCAACCTCTGTTTTGTTCTGCATTTTAAACAAAATACAGTAAGTCCTTAGCACACTGTGGGAACAGAGAGAATAGTAGTAAATGGTGATGCTCACTAGTCTTATCTTCTCATCCATGGTTTGGATGCTTTATTGAAAATAACATTAATCAGAATGTCCATGTTCTGACAGCTGTCAGATTTTCAGGGTCTGTTAAATTTGGAAAAATAAGTTGAAAATGTGAAACTAAAGGTTTAATCACATTCTCCAAAGGACATTACCATAAAGAAACAAAAAAGGAAGTAGGCTTCTGTCCGTGGGGGCTGTCCCCACAAGCGAACGAGCGTGAAGGGCAGCAGCCCTCGCACATTTTCTGTTACACTGGGTGGGAAGAGCCAATGCCACCAGACGAGGAGCAGGAAGATAGTGCAGTTGTCTTAGTTTAGCACTAATTCACTAATTAATTCCCCGTAAATGTCACTCTTAGCGTTTAACAGAGTACCTGTGTTAAGAGTGACGGGTTGACTCGACCTTCCTCTGTCGAGGTGCTTAAAGGAGTAAGGGTCGAGCCCACACGCAGTATAATCCAGGCCACTTCCAAGGGGGACCCTGAAGTTCCAGGCTTATGTTCCGCCATCATTTTTCTTCTCGTAAATCATTGCCTATGGTTTGCTTCTGGGGTTGGGCCACTTTCTGGTTTCCTCTCAGGTCAGTCAGTCCCCAACAAGCAGGCTTCAGCGTGGGACTTGTCTAGGGAACAATGGCCCCTCCGGCACCAAGTCTGACCTATCCCTGCTTGACCTCACGAGGGCTGCTGGCCACTCCTTCAAGCGAGAAAGTTCCCAGGCTCATGTCTTCTTACCCATATTCAGAGTCATGGCTAGAGTTTATGACCAAATTCTGCAAAAATGTAAATTTTGTTCGCTTTTTATTAGAAAAAGTGGTCTTTACCAACCAAAGTAATAAGAAAGCATGACCATTTCTGGTTACTTGGTGCAGACTGGCTGCAAACTTACTTTGGTGAAGGGATTTCAGTCCTGCCACTTAAAAAAAATGGTAAGATATTGATTTGACATTTGACCCTAATATGCGCATGGCAGAAGACACAGAGCTCACGGAGCTGGACACAACACGTGCATGTGGGCGCCTGGCCTTGACCACGGTCACGGGGGCTCCCATCTCACGGGGCTCAGGCGGGAAGCTGCAACTCAGCTGTTACAAGTTTTGTCTCATAAATCGTCGATTTTATAGGGTTCAGTCAGGATAACATACTTTGGTCTATTTTTAATTAACAAAACTCTTTCCCAGTCTGAAACAAAGTCTTTCAGAATATTTTCTTCAAAGGTGTTCAGAAACATCTTCAAGGATTTCAGTGGCTTATATCTGACCCATTATGAACAACAGAAACCGCCATCCTTCATCATTTGGATTTTTTTTTTTTACATTAATTCACCTAACTGTAGTTCTCAAAACGGGAACTCGGATCATCAAGACAAGGCTCACAGCCCAGGTCTCCCGAGTGCCTCCCGCCTTCTTCTGACCCGCCCCTTCCCATCCCAGCAGGACACAAAGAGGAAAGTGGATCTCTCTCAACCAGAGTGTGTGATGCGAGACCTAGTTTCTTACAACTGTAGGAATGAATGTGTAACTGCAGGCCAGGAGGAGAGAAGCGTGTGGGTGCCGATGCCGCAGCCGTGTGCGCCGCTCACTCTTTCAAGGACAGCAGCAGCGGCTCACGGGTGACATGCACAAGTCAAGTGCAAAAGTTTCTCACTTTGAACCCAGGAAAGTTGTTATGGGTATGAATGACGTAAGATGTTTGTTACAGGCAGAGCTGCCTACAGTCTGTCTTCCAGAAGACACAACCCACTGATGCAGTACTTCAGGAATACTCAGTGTGTGTCAGGGCTACGCGTGCATTTTCACTGGATTTCACCAGCTGTCAGCCACGACTCTAGAGCCCGATCGACAGCACAGCATGTGAAATGACAGTCCAATGCTTCCCGGAGGTTTTAAAAATGCAAACCTACTAGCATAACATCCAAGACTAGAAGCAATGTAAAGACAGTATGATTTTAATGAGAAATTCTAGCAAGAATAAACTAAGAGAGCCTAAAACAAGATGGAAATGTATACAAAAAAAAGGGCAGAATTAAAAAGTAAAATAACATAGTGCAAAATTAGTTCACCTTGTTTGGGGCTGCTGTCCTGGAGAAAGGCTGCATACTGTAGGCCTTTCAAAATAAAAACAAAATCATCTTGGTCTCCCTACTGCAACCTTGCTCATTAGCAGGCAGTACACAGAGCGAAAGGGATTTTGTTCACAAACTATCATTTGTCACACAACTTACAGGACTTTGTAGATGACGTCAACTCATTATCTACGACTGTGCTAATCACCAGGGAAAAGGCAACGGCAAACTCACGGGTCACCCCTACTTTGAGAGGAAGCTTAGACACTAACACAAAAGCTACAAATGGACAAAGAGAAAATTCAGAGAGAACTCACGTACCATAAAACCTACAGAGATGTTACGAAAACATTTTACTGAAATTTGGTGCCATTACAAACTTGCACAAGACTATGAATGTAAGTCCTTTCGATCTGAAACTGGTTTGAGGCTAGATTTTTTTTTTTTTTAAACTTGGGAGTCATGAATGTGAACAAGCTAAGCTCAGTACTTGACCGTGGTGTGAGGTTCACGCAGGCTGTCTTCAGAACCCAGGAGGAAATAGTCCATCGCCTAGAATCAGCCTGCTGACCTCCATCCGTCACCACGGACAGCGTTTGCTTAAGACCCTGGAGCTACACTGGCTCAAATCCCGGCTACGGCCTTCATGGGCTCTGTGATCTGGACACAATCTTAGCTTCTCTGGGTATCATTTTCCATCTGTAAAACGAAAAACATAGTAGTGCCTCATTTATCGGTTTTTTGTAAGGATGCAATGAGTTGCTATGCTCAGTAAGTGCTAGCTGGTTCCTGAAACCGCCCGCTGGAGTGCAGAACCAACTTAAGGACAGGTCCCATAACTAAGCGCATGCGAGTTCCTTTCTCAGGACTTCAAGTTCCTGATGACAGCCCTCACGGTATTTCTGTAAGCTAGAGAGAGCAAGACACATCGCTGACTGAGGGCTCGCTGGGAGAGCTGTGGCTGTAACCAGGTCTCCCGAACAGTGATACACACTCAGGACATTCAAAAGAGATTCTAATATTTAAAGTCATTTCCTACTTACATGTAATGAGCAGATAAATCTCACTTTATCAAATATGTGTTTGATGTGGTTTAACATAGGTACAATGCAAAATTAGTTAATCATAGAGAACTGAGAATTTGGTGATTAAAAATATCCAGTCATTTTAAGTATTATGTATTAAAAATAAAACTATTATAACACTGCTTAGAGAACTAGAATTTAGACAGGAGGGAAAAAAGGGAAACACACACACACACACACACACACACACACACACAACCAGTCATTCAAAGCTGAACGGAATATAACAGAATAGCATGACCCAAAATGCTCTACTGGAGAGAATGGAAATTCTTTACCAAATCAAGAATAACTTCTAGGTACGTTACAGTTTGAATACACATAGAACCATAGTTAAATTGGTTTCTAGTTAATTAATAATCACAGACCCTTACTACTTCACTTCGTAAATAAGGGATTTTGTATATCTTTGCATCTGAGACACGTAATGGATCTTTGGAAGAAATGTGTAGTTCTGCACACAATTAGCATAAATGTAATAAAATATATTTCACTTAAAAAACATCAATGCTATCCAATGAGCTTGAAGTTTTGCACTCAGGGTACCTAAAACATATGATTAATTTATGACAACTAAACCACAAAAATGCAAAGATCTAAATTTAAACATTCCTCACTTCAACTCTTGTATTTACGAAGCTGAGACACTCAAGCTGCCTGAATTCAGCAGCTTCTCTTCATACATTTTCAAGAGCAAAGCGAGAGAACGCTGTGGTACGGTGTCACTTCTGAAGGAGGAGACAGATGCAGTCCTCTCTTATCTAAAGGATGAGAACGTAACAAGCTTCTGGAAGTATGTAAACCACCGCGGCTTTCAGACTGGTCATTCTGAATGTGGAGAAACAGAATGACGGGCAAGTGTCTATCTTGCCCCTTTGCAAATTAGGACCAAATTCCGTGTATCCCCAGGAGAACACGTGAGTCCTTCAAAGAAACCACAAAATGTGTGTTTTCATTAATTATGCTACTTTATAGCGTTAAGACCTTAAATACAAGGGAAACAGCAAAAAATAAGGAATTCTATCTTTTTACCCAGGCCTCCTTTGAAAGCAGCATGAGGTCCTGCTTATCGGCAGGCCCCGCCGGATTCCGTGAGAAGCCCCGGGACTGAAGCGGGCGAGGCAGCTGGGACCTGAGCTCCCGCGCGCACCTGAGGCAGCTGCAGGAAACTGGCCACGGGCTCCAAGTGACAGTGCCGGGGTCCCGGGGCAGCTGCCCTACAGACACACTGATCTTGAGATAGCAGTAATGGGAAAGAAGAAACGAGACTCGAGTCCAGAGCTGGGAGGTGCGTAAGCCGCACAGTCTCACAGTGCACGTCACGGTCACGCAGCGTGGAGTCAACCTCAACACTCGTAACCAAATCGCTCAGTGTCCGACCAAACGATGGGGCCAAGTCACAGCTCTGCACCAGGAACCATGAAGGAAGCGGGAAGTCATGAAAACAGACAGCATTGCAACTACCTCGGCATCAAAACGCACACTTGATGTTTTCTCTGCACACCATCCCTAGCTCGAGGCTACCTGCCCTACTGGATGGCACTGCACTCTTCCAGAAGACCTTCCCAATCTCTAGCGAGCGCCTTCTGCGCTAAAAGTCGAAGTCTGAGCAATTAACATGTTTACTGCAAAGGGAGCGACTAAATGCCAAATTTGGCCCAGCAAATGCTAACACTCTGCCCAAGATGTAGGTTTCTCAAGATGTGACGACCACACATGGACTGAAGTAGCATATTTCATGCATATTTCTCCAGCAGAAGCAGATGATGGAGCTGTCTAGGAGAACGTGCAGCACTGCTTTGAAGATCAGAAGAAAAAAGCCTTGATGTAAGGAAACGCTGAACAGGGAGGTAGCACAAGCTTTCACTCTGTGTCTGGGTCCTTGGCCTCGGCTCAGGTAATTCTGAAAGCTCTGAGAACCGCCTCTAGCAGAATTACTTGGATCCTATGAATGAGTATTCATGACATACAGACCTGGAAGAGAACTGGACAAAATCTCCAGGAGTGTCGCCTCAGGGTCAACAAGATTGTCATTTTAAAATTGGCTGGTGCAGATAACTTTGCTGCTTTGCTGACTAATATTTAAGCAAACCGTTAAAAAAATTGAGAGTGGCCTCATTTTTAATAATTGTGGTTTTCCTTCTGCTTTCTCAAATGGACATACTTACAGTATCCCCAGGAAAATGCTTATCTACTGCCTACTTTCTGTCACAGATTCTCCTGGTGAACCACCACTTGGGCAGAAATCATTCCAGTCTGGCAGAAGGAGCCTCAGCACAAAGGAGGCCAGTCTTTGACTTACACAGGTTTCCTCTTCGACAGATTATACATAATTATTTCCGGACTTATTATTAGCATTACGCATTTATTACATGATTGCGGGTTTAATAAAAATAATGTCTAAGATATGCGTATCTTTCAATTGTGTCAGTTTTTAAGAAGCAGCTTTGGGAGAAAAGGCAGCCAAGGTGGAGTACAAATGGGACCCCAACGGGCTCTCCGCTCAGGGACAGGGGAGCAGCATCGGGACCACCATCTCCTTCCCACCACAATGGCAGTAAAGACAAGCCCAAGCTCTGGGCTAACACAAGGGATCTCAGGCATATGCTGCGGGACTCGCCCAGGGAAATCCGCTTTTCCCCACTTCTGAGCTGTAGCTCCTACTTTTAGAGATTAAAGAAGAGCTTTACCACTCACTTTTCAAATGATGGAACTTCCTGAGTAAAGAATATTTTAACTTCAGGACGCCTGAGGGGCTCAGTCATTAAATGTGGGCTCAGGTCCTGATCCCAGGGTCCTGTCATCGAGCCCCGCATCGGGCTCCCTGCTCAGTGGGGAGCCTGCTTCTCCCTCTCCCTCTGCCTGCCTGCCCCTCTCCTGCTCTCTCAAAAATAAATAAATATTTTTTTTTTAAAAAAAGAATACTTTAACTTCCAATCAAAGGTTTAAAAAGCACGAAGTAAAAACCCTTATGCATTTCCTTCCGAGAGCCGTATGTATCTGCTTGACTTCTCTCAATAGTGAGTCAGAAAGTCAACAGTCAACAAGATGAATAACACATCTTTCAATTTAAGAAATCGATGTTTAGAGAATCGTACGTACAGGTAGGGAGGTAAGAAGGAGGGCCCAGACTCCAGCACTGGCCCACAAACACCTCCGTGCGCGTCAGAGCAGGGCCCTCCCCTGGTGCTGGCTTCCCTAAGGAGACGTGCTGCTGCGGTGGGGGCTGCGCGCACCTTCCTGAGCTGTGCAGGTCAGAACAGCCCGGTACACAGTGGCCTGCATGCCAGGCCACACATGAGCTTTGTGTCCTTCTAGGGGACTCAGTGTGTAAACACAGCAGCCTGACAGCACCGGGAGCCTGGGCTAACCCAGTCAGGGCCCTGGGAATCACACACAGCCTCATCACTCCACAGCTGGTCCTCAAACTGTGCCAGTGCCTCGGGGAAACGTCCTTACACATGTCCTTGTGTTGGAAGAGATGGGTTTAGAAGTAAAAAGACCCTGATGACAAATTTTGTTTGTGTGGTTATTAAGAAATGTGTTTTTGCTACACTACATAGGGACGTTTCTTAAGCACGCTTATTTGCTGGCCAAAACTTGCTTTGAGTACATGGTCATACGCTTTATATAGATAATCTCACTTAAACCTTAAAATAATCAAATGAAACACATATTCATATGCTCATATTATAGGTGAAGAATGAGGGTCAGAGGTTAGGAAGTTTCCTCAAGGTCACACAGCAAAATAAACGCATGGGCTGGGATGGGAACCCTCTGTGCTCACATGTAAGACCTGACCTCCTTCCGCTACGCTACACTGCCTCTGCATTTTTAGTACCTGCTTATTTTATAAACTAGGCACAATTTTCACACCCCCAGCTGCACTTGAAACATGCATACTTCGTATAGGAAATGTTTGTTAAGAACCAACCAGAATTAATAGAACCTGCACACTGGTTGTTTGAAATTTTCATCTTGAAAAAAGAAAAAAGGGATGACACTATAAATATGTCCAACACTAAACACAGAGTCTAATGTGGCCACGAACGCGGGACAGCCCATTAGCTGCTCAGTGGGAGCCAAACTCCCACTTGAAGAGGAAGAAAGCTCACAGGGAGGCATAACCCTAAAAAGCAGGAAGTAAAATCTCTTGCCTGGAAAATGTACGTGTGGTACACCAGCCAAATTCCTGCCCATTTAAGCTGCGCTTACTCTTGGTTAATTATATGGAGACCTCAGAAATTTCCATACTACAGACTTTCCAAGTGTCTGGGATTAGACATTTTCTATTACTTGGTTATTTTCAGTATATAATAAGCTTATCAGCATCTGGTGCGGACAGGGTTAGATCCCCTCACGTTCCCCAAAGTTTCTTTACTGGCAACAAAGCTCTACTATTCTGAGAGGATGTGAACAGAGAAATTATTATGATGGGAACATTCTTGCTTAAGTTTTCAAGAGCACTTCAAGTGCACAAATGATACCAGTGAA
Organism: Mellivora capensis; assembly: GCA_004024625.1. Classification (NCBI taxonomy): domain Eukaryota; kingdom Metazoa; phylum Chordata; class Mammalia; order Carnivora; family Mustelidae; genus Mellivora; species Mellivora capensis. Next base: position 16,688 of record PISX010017160.1, on the reverse strand, counting down.
AGTAAACATTGTTTTCTTCCACATTTTCTATTTGTGGAAAGTGTGAATTTTCTTTCCTAAAACTTGGAAGGCAGAGATTAAACTGACACACACAGTGTACCAACTGAACAACTTCTCTAATGTTTGGACCAGCTGCCCCCAGAAAACGTGTGGTCAGTCTGCTGCTCTGGGACTGGACAGCAAGCGTGAATGGGGCCACATCTGCTGTAGACCCAGAGAGGAAAATACAATTCACAGTTCTTGGGAAAAGTTCCCACAAAGAACCAATTTTAAGATTTTGTCTCATTTTTATGGTATTGGAAAAGTCACGATAAACACTCTCAAAACACCTACCTACTAAATCAATTCCGTTTAGAAACTTTGAAAAAGTATCTATTATATCTGAAAGCTATCATCTTTAAATGATGTGCCTTAGCAAAAATTAAGACTTTTCTAATCAAGGTATTAGAAATATGAAAGGCCGGGACGCCTGGGTGGCTCAGTGGGTTGAGCGGCTGCCTTCGGCTCAGGTCACGGTCCCAGCGTCCTGGGATCGAGTCCCACATCGGGCTCCTTGCTCGGCAGGGAGCCTGCTTCTCCCTCTCCCTCTGCCTGCTACTCTGTCTGCTTGTGCTCGCTCGCTCTCTCTCCCTCTCTCTCTGACAAATAAATAAATAAAATCTTTAAAAAAAAAAAAAAAAGAAATATCAAAGGCCAATAAAGGTAGAAATATAAAAATATTACACATGAAACCAATGTTTACGTAAGAAACAAATGCACTTCTCTATGTGGCTGAGGCTCCAAGTAAAAGAAGAGACTGAAATGTCCTCACTCAGAAGGGGAGTCAAAGTAAGAACTCGGCAAAATATAAAGAAAATGAGCTTTGTCTTTCCTGATTTCTGCTGGAGCGCCAGCAAACCGGTTATGGTCACGGTCAGAGAGGAGACTGCCCAGGAACCGTAACTCCTGCACAAGTCCCACTGCTAGGTGGCCCTGGGCGCAGACGCCATCAGCCCGGGAGGACAACCTCCTGTTCGTTCTGTCTACGCGGCATCGACACATTCCTGCATGAAACAGCCCGCACTAGCGTTTCCTGAAGACCACAGCAAGACCGCTGTATGCGTTCAGAAAAGGGGGCTCTGTCTTACTTTTCCGATTCAAGGGAACCTGGACAGAGAAAGGGGGCTCTTTGCAGACGTGAGTTTCCTCCTCATGAGGGAGGAAATGATCCATCCTGCCAATGTAGGCCCTTCCTGTTCATAAGAAACACTGACGTAAAATACTATGAAACTTCTAAAACTGAACTACTCTGGGTTGCAGTTAAATAATGTTCCAAGATACCAAGTCAGCATCTCCAAATTTATCCGACAAAATATACTTACGATCTCATCTCCTGGCAACCAGTATCCTTCCTGCTCAATACCAGCTTTTGAGCCCTTGCAGCCCACTGTTAAGGTTTCCACAATGAGACCGTCTTTCACAGCCAGGCTCAGCTGACGCGTGGTCTCTTTTGGGTGCATACCGTGGACTCGAGACATGTACCTGGGTGCAGAGGGAGAACAAATTAAAAACCCCTTAGGACTCGAAAATAAACAATTAGGGCGATTTATTTCTCCTTTGTTACAAGTCGTGCTTCTGAGGGCCTTACAGAAGAAACGAAGTCTTGGACGTTTAAGTCTTTTAATTATCATGCTATTTTAAACCTCCATCCTCTTTGTATATTTAGGAGTAATTGTTCAAAATAGTCCTTAACCAGCAAACAGAAATCAATTAACATATGTGAGTCCAACATCCCACGTAGCTCCGGCCTCCGCAGCGACGGTCACTAACTTCCGCTCTGCAAAGTCCAGATTCCGAGTTTTGTCACCTCGAGCCACGAGACCTCAGAGGATCAAGTCCTCTAACTCAACCCTTAGGACATGACACTCAAGGACGTGTAAGCATCACAGGAGCGGTCGCCGACACGTAAAGAAACAAGAACATATGTTGGGGTCAGAAAGACGAAAACGTGACTCTCCATGAAACGTTCTGTGCATCGGATCACTGCAGAGTCCCCGACTTACAGTCACATGCATCTTACTCAATTTTTAAAAATGGATTTCAGACGGACTCCGGGGCACAGCGACGGCGGCCGCAGGCTCCCCCGCGCGTGCCAGCTCGAGGAGCTCGTTACCGTGAGGCCGTGTCTGCCTCACGGCTCGTTTCTGAAGGAAGGACAGTGCTGCCCAGCGGCGCCCTCCATTCCTTCCCCCTCAGCAGGAGCCCCGGACACGCAGGCCCTGGGGAGCACCAGCGCCGCCTCCGCAGACAGCCGCGCGCGGCCAAGCCGGGGCGCCCGCGAGGCCCGGCTGTCATCGCGGTATCAAAGCCGTCACGGAAAATCACTTCACGGATGCAAGTACTCCTCGTGGAACCACCTTCCAAATTCACTCATTTCGGCCAACAGCGAGCCCCACCGCGGGCCCACAGCTGCTCCCTGTTGAGGAGATCCCGTGATCCACCCGTCAACGCAGGCGGCCGGAGGGCTCCCGAGGACAGGAGGGGACCAAGGTGAGCCTCCCTCGGCCTTGACCAACCGACCTGTGAGCGCGGCCCAGGGAGAGACCCAGATGCGGATGGACAGCCTGAGGGGGAAAGGCGGGCCCTGGTGGGGCTCGATTCCTCCAGTCCGGCGGCCGCGGGGCAGGGCCGTGGGCCAAGGTGAACGGGTCCAAAGGGCCTGGGCGTTCACAGGAGAAAGCCAAGGGAGCAGACCTCAGGAAGGAAGTGTGCGTCTACATTTAGGAAGGTGACCCTCGGAACGAAAGTACAAATGTTCTAAATTACCCGAAAAAACGCTTTAAAAAAAAACACATTATGTGGTGAAACATAAAAACACCAAAAGAGGGGCGCCTGGGGGGCTCCGTGGGTTGAGCCTCTGCCTTCGGCTCAGGTCATGGTCTCGGGGTCCTGGGATCGAGCCCCGCGTCGGGCTCTCGGCTCCGCGGGGGGCCTGCCCCCGCCCCCTCCGCCTGCCTCTCCGCCTACTGTGATCTCTGTCAAATAAAGAAATAAAATCTTAAAAAAAAAAACACCAAAAAACCCCCAAAGAAACAAAGCGTATTACGTAGGATGACAGGACCGAAACCAACTCTGTTTGATAAACAAACACTGGCTGAACTCCACAGCACAGGACAGCCTGGATCTCAACACTGAAGACACAGTCCGCAGGACAGACTTCCGACGTGACAGGACACCCAGGCGAGGAGGGGCGCAGGCAGTCCAGACGCAGGGACCAGCACGGCAGCCAACGGGATGTGGAATCCGAGGCGAGAATTGTTTTTTTAAAGAAGGACACTAGGGCGCCTGGGTGGCTCAGTCGGCTGAGCGACTGCCTTCGGCTCAGGTCAGGATCCCAGAGTCCCGGGACTGAGTCCCGCGTCGGGCCCCCTGCTCCATGGGGCGTCTGCTTCTCCCTCTGACCTTCACTCCTCTCATAATCTCTCTCAGATAAATAAGTAAAATCAAAAAATAATAAAAAATGAAGACACACAGGGCACAGGTTGTTAGAAAGCAAAGACTGTAAGAAATAAAGGAAATTCTGACAGGAATACAGAGTTATGAGACCTCGCTTCTCTCCACAAAAACACCCAGCAGACAAAACGAGGTATTCACACAGAAGATCTCATTAACAAGGCAAATCTAGTTAAATCTGTTCTGAAACCCAAAACAGACCTTCAACAGGTCCAAGGAAAATTCATTACAGCTGAGCATAAAACTGGCCACAAAAACCTTATTTAATTATGTACTTGAGAGAGTGTGCATGTGCAGGGGGAGGAGCAGAGGGAGGAGGAGACGTAGTCTCAGGCGGGGTCTGTGCTGAGCGTGGAACCCAGCACGGGGCTCGAGCTCATGGCCCCGAGGTCATGACCTGAGCTAAGAGTCCGATGCTCAACCGCCTGAGCCCAGGTGTCCCTCCCAGACAACTTTATTTTAGGTCCCAAAAGTGCAGACACTCCTTGCAGTGAAAGCAAACCTGGTATTAGTAACAAAATTGGAAAACTATCATAAACTAGTGAATTAAAAACGTTATCTAAAAATTCCAAAAAAAAAAAATCTCAGCACAAGAACTAAAAAGCTAAACCAGAGCCAGTTAAAAAATAAAAAGTGAAAACCAATATTAGTCCAAGAGCCCCTCAAGGGAAAAACAGAGAAATCACCAGCTTCTCAAATTAACAGTGAAATTAACAAAGCACAAAAGCATATAAACTAAGAAATGCCTACAGAGCCACACCTAAATGTAACGAAGAAATTAAAATTATAAGCAACTACTTTATTCATTTCTGTGCAAAAATAGAAAAAAAACAAACACTATCATTTTCTAGGAAAATATAAATGACCAAAGCTTGACCACAGAAAAAAACAGAATATGTGAAATGAAAAATTTTCAAAATAAATCAACAGAAGAACTTGGCAGAGAGCTTTCTTAGAAAAATACCAGGTAGGGATATGTTCACAAGGGAATTCGATCAAATTCTTAATGGCCACATAACTCCAATGTGATTTAAAGTTTTCTGGTACATAATAAAGAAGGAAAGCAAAGAATCTAGCATAATAATGGTAACAAACCCCTACAAAAATAGCACAGAAAAGCCAGTGTTCCACAGGAACACTATAAAAACCTTAAATATTTCCAATGACAAAATAATATTAAGTATAAATATAAGACAGATGTTAACATTCTAATACACTCAAAAAAAATCAAAGGAATATACCATAACTAAGTGTTTAATTCCAGGATTTTGCAAAGATTTATTATTATGAAGAAATCTAGGAATACAATTCATCCCACTGATAGATCAAAAATGAGAAATCATGAAGATTTCTATATGTATTAAAAAGGCATTTAGTAAAATCCAACTACCTGCTAAAATCTTTAAAAAAAAAAAAAAAAGGAAATATTCAAAGATGACTTTAACCCTCTGCCAAAGGTAATAACCAGCATAGCTGGAATAAAGAAATGGTGTAAAAGTTGGTAAAGATTTAAAATGATCATTATCTGGGGCGCCTGGGTGGCTCATCGGGTTAAAGCCTCTGCCTTCAGCTCAGGTCATGATCCCAGGGTCCTGGGATCGAGCCCCGCATCAGGCTCTCTGCTCGGCAGGGAGCCTGCTTCCTCCTCTCTCTCTCTGCCTGCCTCTCTGCCTACTTGTGATCTCTCTCTGTCAAATAAATAAATAAAATCTTTAAAAATAAATTAATTAAATAAAATGATCATTATCTGCAGATTACATATATAGAAAACCCAAGGAAATCAGCTGACATACTATTTTAAATAACCAAATAATATAATCAATTATTTGTGTGGATACAAATGAATACATCAAAATGAATAGCACTCATATATATAAACCAAAAATGCAGTTAGAAGATTTAAAATAAGACCCCAATTATTTACAACAGTAAGAAAGACAGTGATAAATAGAAGAAATGACAAGATCTGTATGAAAAAAATCCTGAAATGTGACAGATACCAGAGAAGCTGAAGAGATGGAGAAACAGGCCTGATACCTGAATGGACGACAACAAAATCTGAATTGCCCCTAAGATAATTTAATAAAGTGTCACCACAAAGTGGTCAAGTTAGTATTAAAGTTCTATAGAGAATTTAAAAAGAACTTCCCAGGAAAATTCTTTCAGAATAACATCAGATATTAAAACATTATAGAGCTAAAGTAATTGAACTTGTGTATGAACAGCAGGCCAATGGAACAAACACGAAGTACAGAGAGGGACCCAAATACACATTTTGATTATGATCAAAGTGCCATTTCAAATTAGCAGGGGAAAGATCAATCAGCACACGACATTAGGAGAAGGGCCTCAAAGTCTTGAAAAGAGAATAAAGACAAAGCCCTAACTTAGTCTGTGCCCATCAGTAAATTCTGAATTGGTCAGATTTAAATATTAAAAAGAAAACCACACAATCATTAGAAGAAAAACATGGGAGAGAAATCATGGTGTGAGAAAACCTCCCAAATAGGAAACAAAACCAGAATGATTTAAGAAAAGTGATTTAAGAAAACACTAGAAAGTTTACATAAAATCAGCAATTTCTACACAGCAAAAAAACCAGGATAACCAAACTTAAAATAAAAAATGCTAACCCGGGAAATGTGTTTGTAATCTATCTAACTGAAGTTCTACATACTCTTAAATATTTTTAAAAATCCCAAGTACTAAGAGAAACCCCAAGAGAAGATTTTGTATCTGCTGAGCTCATGAGGACATTGTGCAGCACACAAGCTTGGTGGGCGCTGGGGCCACTGAACGACCACCCCCCGTAGGGCAAACATCCAGCAAGCACAGAAACGTGTCCAGCAGCTCCCCGTCTGGAAATTCATCCTACAGACAGACACGTGCGAAATAATATGTACACAGACAGGAAATCCACATGAGCATTGCTGGCAACAAGAGCAGAAAGAATGTAAACATCAATCTTAGGGGACCGGCTAAATTATAGCACAGTCATACCAGGAGTTATTGTGTAACCATTAAAAAATGAAGCAATGTTGCAGATGTTAAGATAATGTAAGTTCTAAGATACTATGTTTGAAAAATCAGGGTATGGGGTTAACAACCAACACATATAAAGAACACACAACTCAACAACAAAGAGCCAGGCACCCCTCGCCCAATCCATGAAGTGTCTGCCTTCAGCTCAGGTCGGTCTCAGGGTCCTGGGATTGACTCCCACATCAGGCTCCCTCCTCCACGGAGAGTCTGCTTCTCCCTCTCCCTCTGTGATCTCTCTTTCACTCTCTCTCAAATAAATAAGATCTTTTAAAAAATTGGAGAAACATCTGAACCAACACTTCCAAAGACGACAAAAGACCGCCAGCAGGTATGCGAACAGATGCAAAACACTGCTAATCATCAGGGTAAGGCAAGTCCGGACCACACCCACCACCCACGCACACACCCCTACACCCACACAGGAGTATTATTCAGCCACAGAAATGAACAAAATGTTGCCATTTGTGACAACATGGATAAATCTCACGGCATTGTGCTATATGCAGTCAGTCTGAATCTCATGGATATGTGGATTCTGAAAACACACACACACACACAAGCTCACAGACACAGAGAACAGACTGGTGGTGGCCAGAGGTGGGGAGTGGGGGTGGGGGATGAAATGGGTCAAAGGTATCCACTGCCAGCCACAAAATAAAGGTCATGGGGGTAAAATGCACAGCAGGTGCTTATAGTTAACAATACTATATTGTGTATTCAAAAGTTGCCAAGAGAGTAGATCTTAAATACTCCTCATCACAAGAAAAAAAAGTTTCTTCTAACTATGCAAAGTGATGAATGCACTAGATGGAACCACAGTACCGTCCAGCCTGAACACAGGAGGTTAAGGGGGCTGACCCCAGCACAGCTGAAAACCCACCTAGAATTCCAGACTTGCCCAAATTTAACTACTAATAGCCCATTATTGGCCAGAAGCCTAACTGATAACATGAACAGTCAATTCACACACATTTTGCACGTTCGATGGACTAAGTACGGTCATCTTCTTACAGTAAGTTAGGAAAAGGAAAGTGCTACTATGAATCTTAGGAGGAAATACATCTCCAGCACCATCCCAGCTTTAAAAAAAAAACTCGCTTGTAAGTGGATCCTTGTAGTTCAAACCCATGCTGTTCAAGAGTCAGCTGTATACAGACACTGAATCATGTCGAGTACCTGAAGCTACTAGGTTATTTGTAAATTATACCTCAATTTAAACAGAAAAAGGAAAAAGAAGCTGGTAAATAAAATCACGGCATAAAATGATAGTTTCCCAAAATCATTCTAGGCTCCTGTCTGCACTTGTGTAAGATCTAGTGGTAGATCCAGGAGCGATCAAGAGAGGCTCCTTCCAAGGAGAACTGGGCAGCTCAGCGAGCAGGGGCAGCGTACAGACCTCCCCCCGCGCCCTCATCAGGACTGTCTGGCCCCCCCGCAGCTGGAGACGGCTGCTACTCCGTCCCTCTCCCCGGCAGCAATGTCAGCAAGCCCTCCACACCGGCGCGCCCGTCACGGGCAGGCCCCTATAGTCTCACACTCTTCTTGGTTCTTCGTGCTCATTTATTCATCCAAAACAATTTTAAAACCAGTTTGCCAAGATCCATGAAAAATGCCGAAATTTTAATTTGAGAATAAATACCATTACAACAGTAAATCTTTCCTCTGATTGATCTGGTACATCTATTCATTTGTATCTTCTATGTTTTCAACACAGTTTTATAGTTTTTCTCCCTAAAATTCTAACGTGCTTCTTGTGATTTTTTCCCTACTTACTGCATATTTTTTTGTTTCTTTTGAAGACAGGATTTTATTTTATATATTATTTTCTGGCTGGTGATTTCTAGTTATCTACGGAGAAACCGTGCCAACCTCTCACCAGGGCCCACAGCACCACCCCGCCCAGTGGTCGTGTGGGTGCCCCCGTCTCAGACTTTGCAGAGGGCTCCTGCAGTGGCTCACCATTAAGCCTGACACCTGCTGAGGGGCCCGTTATACCAACTAGAAACACAATTACACTATGATGCCGCTGCAGGACACTAGTAGCTATGTCTTCTTCAGGAAATTTCTTTCCAGTCCCAGTTTGCTGTTTTATTTAATGAGGCATCACAGCGCACCGTTCTCGGAAGGACTTGACCCCACTGACATGCAGCAGCCAGGAGACAGCTGTACAGCACACAGCAGACACAGAAGAGCTGTTCTCTCTTTCCTGGCAGTGTGAAGTAGGGGCAGCGGAAGGCAATGAGCCACGCTCGGGGACGGAGGGTTTACACACAGCGCATAGGCAGAAGGCCATGGGGCAGACGCAGGAGGCCCCTTCCTGGGGACAGGACGACCAGCAGCAGCACAGATGAAGGACCAGCTCTCCCTAGTGCACGAGAACCATCACAGCCTGGGGAGAGAACAGCTCCACCACAGAAAGTGTGTTTTCTTTCTTTTTATTTAAACTTAATAGCCAACATATACGACTTCCTCGGTTTTTGATGTGGTGTTCAATGATTCATTAGTTGAGTACAACACCCAGTGCTCATCCCATCACGTGCCCTCCTTAATGCCCATCACCGTGTCACCCCATCCCTCACCTCCCCCTGAAATCCTCAGTTTAGTTCCCGGAGTCCACCGTCCTTTATGCTTTGTCTCCCTCTCTGATTTCTTCCCATTGAGTTTTCCCAGGAGCAGTGTCCACAGCTGTGGAAGGAGCCGAGATGCCCGTCAGCAGACGAATGGATAAAGAAGACGTGGTCCATTACACAACGGAGTATTCCTCAGCCATCAGAACGGATGAATACCTACCATTTGCATCAACATGGACGGAACAGAAGAGGATTATGCTAAGGGTTTTTGTTTTCTGAATGAGAAGTTTGGGTTTAGGAAATTTAGAATAAAGAATAAGTGATCAGTATACAAATAAAGCTTTGTTAGGGCCCCTGGTGGCTCAGGTGGTTGAGCATCTGCCTTCGGCTCAGGTCATGATCCCAGGGGACCTGGGATGGAGCCCCACATCGGGCTCCCTGCTCAGCGGGGAGCCTCTGCCCCTCTCCTTACTTTTGCTCTCTCATAAATAAATAAAACCTTTGACCAAAAAAAAAAAGGCAGCTTTGGCTAGGGACACCCGGGTGGCTCACTTGGTTTAAATAAATAAATAAATCTTTAAAGAGAGAGAGAGAGAGAGATTGAGAGCATGAGTCGGGAAGGAAGAAGAGAAGCAGACTACCCACTGAGCACAGAGCCAGAAGTGGGGCTTGATCCCAGGACCCTGAGGATCCTACAACCCTGAGATCATGTCCGGAGCCAAAAATCAAGTCGGACACTTAACTGACGGAGCCACCCAGGCACCTAACAAGCTATTTTAGATACTGCTTTGTATAAAACTGGCATTCAAGAGATGATGGTTGGATATACAAATGAGTAACAGAGAATTTCAACTCCATCTTTTAAATTTTTTATTTTAAATTAATTCTAGGAGCCCCTGGGTGGCTCAGTTGTTGGGCATCTGCCTTTGGCTCAGGTCATGATCCCAGGACCCTGAGATCATGACCCGAGCGGAAGGCAGCCACTTAACTGACGGAGCCACCCAGGCGCCCCGCCCACCGGCACTTTAAACCACAGACTTCATTCAGGGTTCACCCGTGTTTCTACTATTCTTTTTTCTGTCCCAGGGACCAAATTCAGGATGTCTCAATATAAGATTTTATGAGCTTAAAAAGCATCCAAAGTTGAAACACGTTATCATAAAAAATATTTTAAGGAAGAAAAATGAGCACTGACTAGCTCTGCCCCACAGAGATTATTAAGAAATACTCTACTGGAGCACAGACAACGATGAGGTCAGCACTAAATCTTATTACTGCGGACAGGACCAACGATTTAAAAACAATGAGACTGGACAGAAACAAAGAAAAGAACAGTACAAAAGATCAGAATATATAGAAATGGGTCCAAGCACACAAAAATCTCAGTATGAAAGGCGAGCGTTACCCAAAAAAGGAAAATGTAACAATACTTACCTAGTGACAGTAGAATAACTAAATGGCAATCTGGATAAAAACAATCCAGATGTGCATTCATAAATTCTGAATAAGTCACATATTTAAATATAATGCAAAAGAATGAATTGGCAAAGTGTTTTTCCTCTATTTAGGGGTAAGTATGAACGAAGATGGAAGAAACAAGGGGAAAGACAGCTTTACACATATAAAATTAAGCCTGTAAAATCTAAGAGAAAACCCGAAGAGGAAACAATGGGTTAGCAAAATGACACAGGAAGTACGACAGAAGGTTCACTACGTCCCTACCATGTCTGGAGGGCTCCTTCCGGGAGGGGGGTCTAGGCAGCACACCCAGAACTCAGCAAGCAACGGGAGGCCTGCGCGCAGTGCTCACTCTGGCAGAGATCACTAGGATGCTGGCGTAAGTCCGCAAACAAGCTCGTCCAGTAAGGCCTAGACATGAACATTCTCACCTCTTTTTCTGAAAAGGTAGAAAGGAGTCTGAGTGCTGGCCATGCCGAGTGAGGCAGGAGCCACGCCACCTTCCTGATGTGCCAGCCAGGGTCCCTCCGCTTCACCAGGCGCAGACCCGCACGTCCGGAGTCAATGACACGGAGTCCACAGGGTTGACCTTCACGACCACCAAGGACCCCAGCCCAGGGCTCCTTCCTTAGCCGATCAGGCAGGGCTTTGCTCCGTGTGCAAATCCCTATGTCAGTAAAGCGGGGTAAGGTCACGCCAGGCCTCCACGGTCTCACGTGATGCTGACCCATCACAGGGACGCGTCTTTAGCAAATGAGGAGGCAGAACTAGCCCAGCCCGGTTTGCACAGACAGGGGCACCAACCCTGACACGGTACGTCAATGTCGGACCCTTGAAGGTTCTACCCCGCTTCTCTGGACTGTGTCAGTGAGTCCTGCCCAGTCCTCTTCCTGCAGTCTGCCCCAAAGGCCTCCTCCAGGGCACGACCCCCAGCTGCCGCCCAGCCCTCGGCACCTGAGCACCGGGCTGCAGGGCCCAGCGCGGCTCGTCCCCGACACAACTGTGCGAGCCCCGAGACAAACACACAAATGCAATGAGTGATAAGAAGCCGCTGCTTATTTAACGCTCTTTCAAAGGAAATCTCACAAGTGATAATTTCCTAAGCGATTCTCTACCTTTGGTCCTTCTAATAACGACTCAATCCCAGCGCCTCAGACCACACGGCCGGGGACGACACACCCGGGAAAGCCGCGTCATCCGCCTCGGTCTGTGGCTCAGTCTGAGCCACCACCAAGCGCTGACGTGTCCTCGGCCGGGACCGGACACGAGCAGAGCAGCTCCACAGTCGCAGCATCTAGGGGCCTTTCTCTGGGATGAAACCGGACAAACCCCAGTGTGCCCGGGGATGCGGATCACGTGGGTCGTGGCCCGCGCTCCGAGGGGAAGGCGCGGCGGGCGCTCTGGGGAGCCGGCGGCCGAGGAGCGGAGGGGACGAGAGGGGCCCCGACGTCCGGCTGCGTCCGCGGCGGGGAATTCCTCGGGGACACGACGTCACACAGTCACGCTTGTCCGGCCGCCGCCGCCACGCAGAGCCCCCAGCCCCCGCCTCGCACGGACCCCGGGGCGCAGCGGCGGGAGCCGTGCCCGAGGCAGGCGGCGGCCGCGCAGCCCCTCCACGGCGGCGGCCCCTCCACGGCGGCGCCCGGGCTCGGCTGCAGGCGCAGCTCTCCCGGCACCGCCCACCGCACCCAGGCTCTGCGGGAAAAGGCGCGACTGCGGGCCCTTCGACCTCCTTTCCTGGTTCCTGCTGTTGGACCCGGAGTGTTGAATCTTAATCTCCCTCATTTCGGGGCTGAAATAACTGACGGCGTCACTATTTATCATTAGGGTGGGTGACAGCGTTCACCCGCAGGCTCACTCTGGAGGGGGGGGGGGCTGACCAACAACCCCCCGGAGAACAACCCTTTCCAGTTCCCCCACCAACTGCACAGGCACTAAAAGGCTTTTCGTCTCAGGACGTCTCCACGCCCCTTAGCCCAAACAGCCGTGGGTCTCATTACTTGTGCCACGACTCCTCGAGTTGCTCTAGGGTCGGACGGAAACTTACAAATCACCCGGCGCGCTTCACCGGGGAGACCTGCCCCTGCGGCCCACGGACCGACGCGCGCTCGTCCCCCCAGGGCCGCCCGCGGAGCTCGGCCACGGCGCCCGGGCCTCTCCGCGCGGGCTCTGGCCGTGGCCCTCGCGGCGTTCGCGGCTCCCCCGGCCGCGCCAGCCCCGCCGGGGGCAGCCGTCCCGGGGAAGGCTCGGGCTGCCCTCCGGCTCGCCCTTCCACCCAACCGCCGCCTTTTCCTTCAAACGGCGTCAGGCCTCGGCCTCACCACGCGACACAGGACCAGACTCTGCCCCCGCGCGAGCGCTGCGACACAGGGAAACGCTGGGAGCAAATCTCTTCGAGAGGCCTGAGCCGCGGAACCCCTCACGGACCCCGCGGCGCTGGGGCCGCCCCTGAAGCCGGCTGCCGGGAAGGGGCCGGCCGGGTCCAGGACGCTCCTTCCTAACGAGCCGCGGGGCTTCCCCACGCGTCCCCTGCGGCAGCTGCGCTCCCGGCTCCGTTCCTCGTCCTGACCCTCGCGTCTCTCCCCCGCGCATTCCCTCTCCCGCGGGGGATCGGACGCACGATGCCCTCTGCTCACACCATTTCCTAACTGTCCCCCAAATCCCTGCGGAACCAGCGGTGCTCTGGCACGACGCACGGGGTGCATCCGACACACGTGTGCGAGGACGACGTACGCACACCGAGAACCACCCACGTCCTCCGGCTCTCGGCCTCACCTGCTCACAGCGCCTCTGCCCCCACGGGACAGCACGGGCAACGTCTACCCTGACAGCCCCACACGGAAGTGTCCCCGGTGCCCTTCGGCAGGAACGACGGCCTCTCAAACTGCCGTGTGTCCACCCACTGCCAAGATGCCTGGCAAGTGAATCCCAGCCCATGCGGACCAGGAAACGACAATCGTGGGAAGAATGGACTGTAGGGGGGCGCCTGGGCTGCTCAGTGGGTTAAAGCCTCTGCCTTCGGCTCAGGTCGTGCCTTCAGGGTCGTGAGAGACAGAGACTGAGCCCTGCGTAGGGCTCCGCACTGGGTGTGGACCTTAAGATTCTCTCTCTCCCCGTCTGCAACCCCCAATCCCACTCATGTGGGATCTCCAAAAAGGAAGGAAGGAAGGGGAAGGGGAAAGGAAAGGGAAAGGAAAGGAGGCCCTCCACAGGGGCCTTCATTTGCAGAGGAAGGAAGGGAAGGGACTTCCTGGAGGAGGCAGCTACTTACTGTGAGAGCTGACCTTGCAATCAGCGCGCGTCTGTTCGACGCCTCACGTGCTCTCAGCAAGCAGGTGAACGAGCAAGCACCAGGGGCCCCTCCTGGTCTGGGGTTCTAGGCACTCGTGGATACACAGAACTGAAAACAACCCACCCCTGCTTACAGAGTGGTGGGAAGAGGACACACAAATCTTGGCATGACCACGCTAACCACACGGCCCTCAAGTATCTCCCACAAGCGTCTGTCTCTAATGGTTCGATGCTGAAACAGAAGGAAAACTCGCTAGAGAGAGAAAACCAAACTGCCACTGGACCCTTCCCCTGCCACATGGAGAGAAGCCACAGATGGATTAAAGAACTGTGAAAAGTAAGGCTCGAATGCTGATAAAAGACAGTGTGGCAGAATATTCTTGTGGTTTTACTAAGAAGGTTTCCTTAAATAAAAAATTTCGGGGGCACCTGGGTGGCTCGGTCATTGGGCGTCTCCCTTCAGCTCAGGTTGTGGTCCCAGGGTCCTGGGATCAAGCCCTGCATGGGGCTCTCTGCTCAGCAGGGGGCCTGCTTCTCCCTCTCCCACTCCCCCTGCTTGTGTTCCCTCTCTCGCTGTGTCTCTGTCAAGTAAATAAATAAAACTTTAAAAAAAAATTTTTTTTAATTAATTAAAAATTTCAAAAGCACAAAACATTAGGCCAAAAACAATGAATCTTATAACTACAAAATTAAAATTTTCTGTTTAACAGGAACAGTTTGGAAACATTAGTAAACAGACAATAGAACTTCTAGAAGCATGATATGCATAAAGGAATTAATGTCCAGAAGAACGTAAGCTTCTGCAAACCAACAGAAAAGCAGAAGAGCCCAGTGGGAAAACACATGAAGGAGGACTGGCGTCCGCGCCAAGGAAGGCCAACGCCGCGTAACACCGTGAGCCGTCTGACCTCCCTGATGCGCAAAGACACGGAAACTAAGACACGTGAGTGACAACATGTGTGCAAATGAGCAGCCCGGGCACCAGTGGTCATGTGGGGGGTGGAACCCCCGTGGGCGGCTACCACACAGGCGTCCCCGCGAGAGCCCAGCCCAGTCAGTCCCCGCACATCCTGCCGTCAGGGAGGAGCCCCGTTCCCGGACTCACGTGCCAACGAACGCCTCCCTGCACTGGACAGCCCGAGCGCCCATCGGGCAACGATCCTTCTAAGCAGGGAGTCACGGTGCGAGGAGACTATGGAACACAACGGAAACCCGCAAGCGCCCATTGTCCAGGAACAAAGCAGCAGCAGCACGAGGACAAAGTGCAGGTGGTCCCGACAGTGGGCGCCCGGGAGGCGGCGAGCGGGGGTGATGGGCGGAGGCGCTCAGCCCAGGCCTCGCACCGGGTGTGTTTGTGCGGTTCTCGCGCCAACTGCCTCCAAGCTCACAGCTCGCGTTGGCGTCACCACATGTGTGTACCGGGAACAGCAGACTTGCAGGAATCCGACGGATGCCGTTCGTAGGGCTGAGCACGTGCAGCGGGAGGGCCCAGCCACCCCACGTCTCTGCATGTCCAAGGGCACATCGGGAAAGTCAGCAGCGCCAACCCCTGTGGTTGTCTGAAGGCGAGTAAATGAATGACCACGACATGACCGTACAGCGCCTGTCGCCTTGCTTACCCCTCCTCCCTCTCAAACTGCATGACCGAAGTCCCACCTCCTGCAGCACTGCACGACCTTTACCAGTAGTGACTCACGGTGACCATGGAACGACACAGTCACTACTAACCAATGCTGAGGGAAAAAATGACCAGAAAGAAATAAATCAAATCTGGACAGAGAAATTACAGCTGATTAATCTGCAGCTTTCTTTTCTCCAAGGGTCCTGCACAACGACTATACAACTTAGAGTAAGACATTTTAATAATGCTCGCCGGCGCAGGGTGGCTCAGCCCACACACGTCGCCGACAAGGACAACACACCACTCTGACAGAACGAACAAGCACATCTGAGCGGCGCATCGGAATCAACATCCTCCCATCACGGAACACTCGACACACGGGAGGAAACCGCCTCGCCACGGCGAGGGCCAGACACAGCAAGCGCACGGACCCCTCGGTCAGCTCTAGGGGCTGAGAGCTCAAGGATGCCCACTTCCATCACGCCTAGCAAACACACTGCTGCACCTCCTAGACCGAGCATTTACATAAGAAAAGGACAATAAGCATCCAACTTGCAGATAAGAAATAAAATGACCTCTGCAGACATTATTATCTTGCACACAGAAGACTCTAAAGACTCCACCAAAAGCGGCTGTAAATAACAGCCGAATTCAGCAGCGCAGCCGGACGTGAAGTCGTACAACCAGCAGGAACAACGGACCATTTCAAAAGGAAACTATGAAAACAATTGTTTAAAATCACTCAAAGAAGAATAAAATACGTAGGAATGAACCCGACCACGGAGGGGGAAAGCCGGCACAACGACCACCACCAGTCACTGCTGAAAGGAACTCCAGACACGGACAAGTGGAAACACGCCCCGCGTTCGTGGGCCGGAGGACGTCCCGTTGCTACAACGTCAGCGGGACCCGACGCCACCCACGCATCCGGTGCCCTCCCCATCAAAAGCGCCACGACACCTTTTCAGGTGCAGAAAACCCATCCCGAGAGGCGTGTGGACTCTCCACGGACCCAAAGAGCCAAAATGACCCCGAAGAAGAGCCGGGAGACTCACACGTCCTCCTTTCAAACCGACCGCACAGAACTGCAGTAACCAAACCGCGTGCTGCTGCCACAGAAACAGACGGACAGACGAGGGGAGGGGGACAGACAGCCCAAGAGAAGCCCTCACGAGACAGCGGAAGGACGGCTGACAGCGGTGCCGAGACCCCTC
>PISX010017159.1:0-44186 GCA_004024625.1 Mellivora capensis | reverse complement strand
AAAAGACAGCCTCTTCAATAAATGGTGTTGGGAAAATTGGACAGCCACTTGCAGAAAAATGAAATTGGACCATTTCCTTACACCACACACGAAAATAGATTCAAAATGGATGAGGGACCTCAATGTGAGAAAGGAATCCATCAAAATCCTTGAGGAGAACGCAGGCAGCAACCTCTTCGACCTCAGCCGCAGCATCATCTTCCTAGGAACATCGCCAAAGGCAATGGAAGCAAGGGCAAAAATGAACTATTGGGATCTCATCAAGATCAAAAGCTTTTGCACAGCAAAGGAAATAGAAGTTCATTTAGAATATACATGTGCTGGGGTGCCTGGGTGGCTCAGTGGGTTAAAGTCTCTGCCTTCAGCTCAGGTCGTATCCCGGGGTCCTGGGATCGAGCCCGGCATTGGGCTCTCTGCTCAGCAGGGAGCCTGCTTCCTCCTCTCTCTCTGCTTCGCCCCTCTGCCTACTTGTGATCTCTGTCTGTCAAATAAATAAACAAAATCTTTGGGGAAAAAAAAGAATATACATGTGCCGAATGTCTTCTGTTTGGTCCTACCTACTCACTTTATATCCTATCTGAGATGGCTAATCTGAATGGATTACTTCAGTAGGATTCCCATGCCCTGCGTCTTCAATAGGGTTTGACCAACCCTTAGCTGAAGAGCAAATAAAGACAGTGAGATTAGGCTAATTATTCACTGGGACTCTTTCCTGCAAGAGCTGTGTTACTCAACTAAGACCATGCTTCTCTTGATGTGGCCTACTCTTTTATGATTCTTTCTTGTTTTGGGTTCTGGTAACCTTTTATTCCCCTTATCTTTGTGTGGTTTGATAACTCTGATGCTGCTAGCCTGGGTTTCTTCAATCCTTCATTTCTTTAACTTTGTGTACTTGTTTGAAGATACACTTCAAATTTTTAGTTTACCAGGGTTCTACAGAGTCTTTCAGGCTAAAACACTCCCAGAATTACACCTTTCACTTTTTTGGCTTTTGTAGATTCCTTATTTTCTTGCGTCTCAGAAACTCACTCAACCTGGTGACAGCTATTATTTAGCTTTTGCAGTCAATGCTTTGAAAGAATCCTTGGAATATCTAAACAATAAGCTTAACCTCTCTATCTATCCTTATAACAGACCCAGAATTTCTTGATCATGGGATGGACACATGACACAGCCTGAGGCAATCTTAGTCTCCAATTTCTCCAGACCCATGTTGGGTCTAGGCAGAGCATGTGCTCCAGGCAGAGACAGTCAGAGACCTTCTCCCAGATTCTTCTAACCAGAGTCAATAGGGGAGGGGGATTGTTTTCCTCTCCTTGGTTTTCTGCTGTGAGGATGTGGGAAACCAGAATTTTCAGCACTCATTTTTACCCCCTGCCACGGGGCAAAAGGCTGTTTGCTATGGGAGAGGCTGAAGGCAAGCAGAGATGGTCAAAGATTAGAGATGGTTTGAAAAAGAGTGATAGAGGGGGAAAAGGGGGGGTATCAGGTTTCTAGTTCCAATTGCTGAGATCCTTGGAGCTGCATGAGTCTCTGTAGCCCTCCCTTTGATTCTCTGACAAATTTCAATATCCTTCCTATAAATTCCTTAAGTCACTACAGGTGGGCATCCTATGGGACGCAGGGCCTACACTGTGGGATGCTCAGGAGACAGCCTTACAGCTACACTTTTAGCCAGTATGCCCCTGTTGGAGACTGGCAGTTTTTGAAAACCTAGCATTGTGGGTATGGATATGCATATTATTTTGTCTACCATACTATTAACCTCTTAAACCATTACAAATCAAAAATATTTTTTAAAGTCAAAAATAAGTTTAGGATGATGAAATGTTCCAGAATGGAATAGTGGTAATGGTGCATATCCTTGTGAATCTGCTAGAAAACTACTAAATTATACACTTGAAAATGGTGGATTTTATGGCATATGGATTATATTACAATAAAAAATATATGTATATGTATCCTGTGGACTTACTATATGTTGGTCAAGTACTTGATCATTAAAAGTAAATCTTAGTGGAGGGCACTTGGATGGCTCAGTCAGTTACGTGTCTGACTCTTGATTTCAGCTCAGGTCCTGATCTCAGGGTTGTGAGATTGAGCCCTGCATTAGGCTCTGTGCTAGGTGTGGAGCCTGCTTAAGATTCTCTCTCTCCCTCTCTCTCTGTCCCTACCCAGCCTCCCCCTTTAAAAAAATCTTAGTGGAAAGAAAAAAAAAATGTACACAACAAAGTCTCAAAGTGGGTTCTATCCACTTTGCTTTATTTATACATAAACAGGAAATATCCCTCACAGTCACTCCTTCCCCAACTTCATCCAATTCAGTTTTCTCCTGAGTAGGGAAAAAATTAATGAATCCAGATATAACAATTTTAAGAAAGATTAAAGAAGAGACATATAAGCAATAAAATAGGGTATATTGGCACTGCAAAGATGTTTTAGATAACTGAGGCTTTCAGCCCCAAGACCACCCTACGTCACACACTAGCAGATCTTATTGGACTCTAACAGAATTTAGAATAATCCCAAGTAAATGAAGTACATGCTTAAAAATGTTCTGGGAAGGTATATATAGAAGTTTAAATTGTCCATGTTAGTAAATATTCTGAAGGCGGAAATAGAGGGGATGACAAATCAGCTGCAGAGACATCCCAGAACAAGTAATTAAAGTACCCCGCAGCTGAAGAGATCCTAAGTGAGTTTTAATGACACTTAATTATGAAGAAAATAAAAGAAGAAAAGAGCTCCAAGGGTCTTTTCTGTGAGACCACGGGCTTAAATCACACAGAATCAAATAGTAAGCCTTATTCTGACAACAGAGCCTCAGTAGAGACAGGACTGTTCACGCAAGGATCCCAGGGCATGAGCACAGGGCACAGGGCACAATCATTATGTGGACCAGTGGTTTGGAAAGCTTCTCCATGCTATACATCTGAAAAATCTATGACAGACTGTATGTGAATGTTTGCAGCAAACTTGCTTATTTCTCAAACTTGGTTAGAAGCGAGAAGATATTAGAAATAGGGAGGATAGAGATGGAGAAGGTACAGTGTCAGTTAATACCAAAAACAGAACCTTTGAACCAACGTTCACGTTTGGGAATACTACAATACAACTAACTAGTTACCCTGGCTGTCTTGTTTATCTCTCTACTCTCCTTAGGGGAAATTCAAAACTTATGTTGACGAAAATGATATTTGTATCTATTAAAACTATTTTTATTCAGTCTGAAAAGTGCCTTTATTCTTCAGGAAAAATCTCACAATATTTATTAATCCTTCCACAGTGCTGTCATAAAAGACAAACCCGAGATGAACTTTTTTATTTTTTTGCTTTGAGTTTGCATTTAAAAGAATATGATCCTGGAAGAGAGGTTTCAAGAATTTACAATGAACTCACTGAGTTATTTATTGCTGAACTTTTCCGTCACACTCACCAAGGGAACACATTTATTATATTTTCTTCCTCTGTGCATTTACATTTCTGAGAACTCTCCAGAAATGGAAGGAAGTAGGGAATCAGTATACTTACTTGGCAGCCAGGGAGACTCTTCATTTTTTAATAGCTCAGGATACCAATGGGATGGCTGAATCAAATACATTTCTAAGCCAGAAACTATGTCAGTCTAGCTTGATTTTTCAAACTGTAATCAATCCATTTCTATGCTGCTCTTATAGCTAGATGTAGTTTATGTTTCAAAGTCTCTGAAAACATAGGTTATAAATTTTCTGAGTTTGGATGGGGTGGGAAAATCTTTAGATGTTTTTGAGGTGAAAATTACCCATCAAAGAAGCCCCATTAAGCAGGTAAATATAAGCACCAGAAAAAAAAAAAAAATCCTAGTTCCATACTTGAAAAAAAAAAAATCAAAGACCTGTAATTCAATGAATGAATTTTATTAATTTTGGCCTTCCCTAGTATTATTATCCTGATCTCTCATGAGCTCTAAGAAATGTTAAGACAATCAAACCAAAATTATCAGTAGGTTTACCATCCAAGCCATAACTTATCCACAACAAATTATGAAACCTCAAATTGTTTTTCATGCAATATTTTCATATTATTAACCTCAAAAACCTCCCTCCCTCCCTTCCTCTCTCCCTCTCTCTTACACACACACACACACACACACACACACACACACACAGTATCAATTAGTTAGCCTTTATGGGTTGCAACAAAGCTTAATGCAGTAAAATTCTATTATGGGACAATTTGCTCTCCCACAGATTTGAAGGATGGTGTGAAATATATACTTCATTTCTCTCCCAAACTTAAGCAGTTGGGTTCCAATGCAATTAGCCTAAGCTATATAAACTATCAGGAAAAGTAAATAAATAGCCACTTCCTCAAATAGGTTATCTAAAGCAGTGTTTCTCAAGCCTGGCATTATTGACATCCGGGTCCAGATAATGCTGTGTTGTTGCAGTTGTTCTGCACATTGTTGGGTATTTAGCTACATCTCTGGCCTCTACCCACTAGATGCCACTATCACTCCTCGTCTAGTTGTGATAACCAAAAATGCCTTAGGACATTTCCATTAATTCCCAGAGGAGTAAAATCATCCCTAGTTGAGAATCATTGATAGAAAGTAATTGAAATTTTGGGTTTTTGTTTAGGGCTATCAGCTCTACTGTTCCTTTTCCTTTCTCTACATGAATTGGAAGTGCATTCTCTTGTAAGGTAGTTTATGTAAAATAATAACATTAATGCAAAATGGGTTCCTAGACTTACGCAAAGCCCTAATCCTCACCCAACTGCAATTTCACAGAGCCAACACCTTCTAGATTGATGGTCAAATTGTTTCACTCATGAATTGTTCAGTGGTTCTTTTCTTTTTCCATTTAAATCCTTTTCCATTGATGATCAGGCCAGTCATTCTCCCAGGGGTGCCCATGGGGAGCCCTGTAACCCTCTTGCAAATCACACCTGGCATTATTTCTTGGGCCAATATGATTTGCTTGCCTTATTCTGTGGGCCTTCCAGTTCCTCTCAATTCGATAATATTCACATTTTCTTGGGATACACTTTCTTAGTAAAAGGCATTTTAGACATATACTTTGTTGCAGTTCAGAATTTTATTTTGATCTGATGGGTTTAAAAAAAAAATCTGTGTTTTTCATTCCTGAGCTGTGTCTGTGTGTGTGTGTGTGTGTATTGAAACTGCAAAAAGAAGTTTTATTTTTATTCTTTTAAAATATTTTATTTATTTATTTGACAGAGAAATCACAAGCAGGCAGAGAAGCAGGCAGATAGAGAGGAGGAAGCAGGCTCCCTGCTGAGCAGAGAAACCGATGCCGGGCTCGATCCCAGGACCCTGGGATCATGACCTGAGCTGAAGGCAGAGGCTTTAACCTATAGAGCCACCCAGGCACCCCCCCAAAAAAGTTTTAAAATAGTCTCAAGTCTCCCTGAGCCTTAAAAAAAACTTTTTAACTATTCATTTTTCCTAATTTTATTGAGATATAATTGACATATAGTTGACATTATATTAATTTAAGGTACACAGTATGTGACTATATTGCAAAACCATTCTCACAATAAATGTAGTTAACATTATTACCTCATATAGATACAAAAAAAGAGAGAGAAAGAAAAATAATTTTTTTCCATGTGTTGAGAACTCCTAGGATTTACTTTCATCATGTCATACATGACATCCCTCCTACTTGCAAATGGAAATTTGTAGCTTTTGACCACCTTGATCCAATCCCTTCTCCCCTCCCCTTCATCTTGCACAACCACAAATCTGATCGCCTTTTTTTTTTTTTTAGATTCCACATTGTAAGTGAGATCATACAGTATTTGTCTTTCTCAATCTGACTTATATAAGCATAATGCCCTCAGGGTCTATCCTGTAATAGCAAATGGCAGGATTTCTTTTCATTCATTCATTCATTCATTTTTTTTTGGTTGAATAATATTTCATTGTATATAGATACCACATTTTCTTTTTCCATCCATTCATCCATCAATGGACACTTAGCCCGTTTCCATGTATTGTCTATTGTAAATAATGCTGCAATGAGTATGGGGGTGCATGTGTCTCTTTGAGACAGTTTATTTTGTTAATGGTATCTTTTGCTGTGAAGAAGCTTTTAAATTTGATTAGTTCTGCTTATTTATTTTTGTTTTCGTGGCCTTCGCCTATGAGGCTAAATCCAAAAAATCACTGCAATACCAAAGTCAAGGAGCTTTTCCCCTATGTTTTCTTATAGGAGTTTCATGGTTTCAGGTCTTGCATTCGTCTTTAATCCTTGTATCTGTTACAGCTGTATTTTTAAAGCTCTCTTAATCCCTTAGTAGTCCTTGTTACTATAATCTCCTGTTACAAGTCAATAATTCTTTTTATTAAAATGTTTCTATTTAGGGCGCCTGGGTGGCTCAGCTGGTTAAGTGTCTGCATTGGGCTCAGATTATGATCCCAGGGTCCCAGGATCGAGTCCCAGGATTGAGTCCCATATCTGGCTCCCTGCTCAGCAGGGAGTCTGCTTCTCCCTCTCCCTCTGCCCATTCTACCCCTCCCTGCTCATGCTCTCTCTCTAATAAATAAATAAAATCTTAAAAAAAATACATTTTTTCTATTTAATTATTGTGTGGTCTCTGACTGATACAAACTCTACCATTTGACTTTGTAAGAATTTTGCCATCCCTTATTTTAGCTTCAAAGAGCAGGGTTCTGGGCATGTGGCTGGCTCAGTTGATAGACCATGTGCCTCTTGATCTTGGGGTTTTTAAGTTTGAGCCCCAAACTGGGTATAGAGTTGAATTAAAAATAAAATCTTAAAAAACAAAAAAAAGCACGGTGCTGGTTTAAACCAGGAAGAATCAATAACTCCTATGTCATCTTCAGCTATGCCAAAGGAGACCACATTCCCAAGATGTAAGGCTACGGCACTGTGGCCAGGCAGAATTTCATTTGAAAGAGACAATGGTCTTCAGGAAAAAACAAGGCAAAACAAAATAACAACAGAGATTCTGGATATCAGTGAAAACACTGAGTGTTTACAATATCACATATATTCAAAACCAAAAAAAGATAGTTTATTAGGAGGAATAGGCTTAAAGTACTAGAAATCCAACTGATACTAAATTAAGCATACAAAGGAATTTACTAGGAGGATATTGGGATTTGTGATAGAATCAAAGGAAGGGATATAGCAACTCATGCAGCTCCCAGTGTCTCAGCAATTAGAACTGGAAACCTGATACTTCCAAAGTATCTCTATTTTCTCTATCACTCTTTTTCTTTCTTTCCTTTTTGTTTTTTTTTTTAAGATTTTATTTATTTATTTGACAGAGAGAGACACAGTGCGAGAGGGAACACAAGCAGAGGGAGTGGAAGAAGGAAAAGTAGGCTTCCTGCAGAGCAGGGAGCCTGATGCGGGGCTCGATCCCAGAACCCTGGGATCGTGACCAGAGCCAAAGGCAGCCACTTAACAAATGAGCCACCCAGGGACCCCTCTAGCCCCCCTTTCCCACCCACCTTTAATCTTTGGTGATCTCTGCTTGCCTTTAACCTCTCCCACAGCAAACAGGCTTTTGCCCCATGGCAGGGGGATAAATGAGTGCTGAAAATTCTGGTTTCCCACATCCTCACAGCAGAAAACCAAGGAGAGGAAAACAATCCTCCTCCCCAATTGGCTCTGGTTAGAAGAATCTGGGGGAAGGTCTCTGACTGTCTCTGCTTGGGGCACATGCTCTGCCTGAACCAAGCCTGGGGCTGGAGAAATTGGGAGACTAAGATTGCCTCAGCCTGTATCATGTGTCCATCCCATGATCAGGAAATTCTGGGTCTGTTACAGGGATAACTGGAAGGCAAACTTGTTGTTTAGATATTCTAAGGATTCTCCAAATGAAATGACTACAAAAACTAAATATGCTTTTTTTTTTTTTTTTTTAAAGATTTTATTTATTTATTTGACAGACAGAGATTACAAGTAGGCAAGAGAGGCAGGCAGGGAGAGAGAGGAGGAAGCAGGCTCTCCGCGGAGCAGAGAGCCCGATGTGGGGCTCGATCCCAGGACCCTGGGATCATGACCCGAGCCAAAAGCAGAGGCCTTAACCCACTGAGCCACCCAGGCGCCCCTAAATATGCTTTTTTCTTTTTAAGATTCATTTATTTGAGAAAGAGAGAGAGAGTGTGCACACAAGAGGGAGGGGCAGAGGGAGAGGGAGAGAATCTCAAACTGACTCCCTGCTGAGTGAGGAGCCCAACATGGGGCTCGATCTTATGAGGAGCCCAATACAGGGCTCGATCTTATGACCCTGCGCTGAAATCAAGAGTTGGTCACTTAACTGACTGAGCCACCCAGGCAGCCCTAAATAATATGCTTTTAGTAATACATAAACAACCAACATGTTAAATAGTTGCTGAGATGGCAAGAAAGTAAAGAATCAATAGAAGCCAAAAACAAAGTGAAAGGGAATCCTGGGAGTGGTTTAGCCTGAAAGACTATCCAATCCCGGCGACTGGAATCTTCTATCCTGATTGCTGCAGCAGGTACAAGAGACCAGATACAGTTTTTATTACTAGCTTTTAAACTCTTGGTTGCCTTACTGCTGAAGTTTCATTAAAGACTAAAGCAACCTTATCCTAACAATAGCTAGTCCTCCTTCCTTTTAACATGCACATATTCCTGGGAGACTTAAGTTATCCCTAGCCCCCACTAACTAAAAAGTATATAATTAGCTACTTCTCACTATCCCAGTGCAGCTCTTTCTGCCCATGGGTCCTGTCCATGTGCTACAATAAAAGCACCTTTTTACACATACACATACACACACACACATAAAAGTGCTCTGAAAATATGAGTAAGGAAAAAGAGTCTGTAAAAATGATCTAGCAGACTTGAAAAAGAGGCAAACAGAACTTCATGTCAGAGACTGCCTAGATTTTTTTGCTGAAAGACACAAGGCAACCTTAAGCCATCACTTTGACATGTCACTGATCATCTTTGGGGACTGCAAACTGAGGCTTTGGGCCTGTGATCCCACTGCCTATCCATGTTCTAAGTGATCTCTTTTCATCTTCATTTATTTACTCATTCTGCAAATATGCCACCACCAGGCTGTTTGTGCCCTGAAGGAGGTCAGAGCATATTAAGTACTCGGGTTCACAACCACATCACGACAAAGCTGGGTGGCAAGTGCTATAGCAGAAGAGTAGGCGAGGGGTGAGAGAAGTTCAAGAGGAAAACTCCTCTGTCTACCTGGGTAATTGGGAGCAGTTTCAAACTGGGATCTGAAGGCAGACAGTTGAAGTTGGGCATCTAGGGCGGTGGGAAGAACCCGTGCAATAGCATATGGGTGCCTAGGAAGGAGTCTGGTGCATCCGGAAAATTTCCAGAGGCTCAGCATTACTGACTCACAGGAAGACTATGTGCGGAAGAGGGAGAAGATTCAGGGACAGTCAACAGCAACCAGGCCCCAACTGCCTTATCTGCTGCTGTGTTTAAGAGCTGAGATTTTATCCTGTAGGATGGTGGAGGAGCAGTACAGGATTTTAATCTGGGCAGTGACACGACACTCAGTAATGCATGGCAGCTCTGCAGACTGGAGGTGGTGAAGGCTTAAGCCAAGGCAGTGGTAGCCAGGCATGAATCTGAGATACTTAGCAGGTTAAATCTCCATTACTACTGAAAAAGTACAATAAAAGAAAGAGGCAAAGTTTTTGGTTTGGCTAAATGTGTGTGGATTAAAGTGTGAATAAATGTTGTCTTAAGAAAATGAAAGATAAATGTGGGTTAGAAGAATGTAATTTTAAAACTATAGGGAACCTGCAGCAAAAAATCCTCAGGAGGGAAAAAATGGTCTGAATTTGTCAGCTGAGCATAAAGAAATGTTATTGGACAAAAGTAGAAAGGGCTGGTTTCCAGAAAGGCTCAGGGTGGGTGAAATGAGCTAAGGAGAGGAGGAAGAGGATTTTTTTAGTTTCCTAGTGCCATAAAATGCAGCTGGGACAGATGCCCGGGATCCTATTTTAGCAGTTTTAGCCTCCTCTAGAGACAGAACTTGAGCTTCTTCTTACTTCGCCAGTGAGACCAAGAAAAGAGTTTGGTATTTTACATAGAGTGGTTATTTCTCCAAAGGAAAAATAAAATCTTCCTTTATCCTGTCAGGCCGACAAATGTTTTAGTTAAGGCTTCGGGGCAGTCAGATACACAGAGGTTATAGTCTCACCTACATTTAGCAGCACCGCTTTCCAACTCTCTAAGTGGCTTTGCTTCTTGGTAAGCCTGGAGCATCCTTAGAAGACATACACTCACATCCGTGCTTTCCAAAGGGAAAGAGAGATTACAAGAACAATATCCGATCGTTGCTGGGTTTTTAGAAACTTGTTTTTGCTATCTCTTTCTCTGTGTCTGCCTTGAGCCTTGAGCCATGAGCCATGAAGCTGAGTTCTAGCTTTATATTCTTTGCCTCTGCTACGGCTCATGCTGCAAGCCTGATGTGCACCTTTGGACTTTTCCTCTCAACCGTTTCTCCTCACCACATCCTATGCCTTCCATATGCATTGCTCTTGTAACCTGAGTGAATCCAAAGGCTCCAGGTTGCCCCATGTCAACATGTTGTCACGTTCAAAGAATTGATAAATCAGAGGCAATTAAAATGAATTTGAAACTTTACTTAGGTCTCTCAAAGAATATGGAGGGAGATCCAATTGACAATTCACAGAACCACTTTTTAAACTAGCCACTTTCCCATTCTTTTCATTCTTGATCTCTGATGGCTCCACAGATGCTTCCATGCTCTAGTTCCCTGTCACATTCCTTAGTTCCTCACCCTCACTTTCAACTTGTTTCTGCATAATAGGATTGGAGTGGCAGGGACATGCCAGGAGTTCCTTAGTGGGCTGGGATGGGAGATGCTACTGGCTTTGGTTACAATGTCCTTGAACTTTTAACACTTTGTTGTAATTATTTATTAAAGATTTTATTTATTTGTCAGAGAGAGAGAGGGAGAGAGCAAGAGCAAGCACTAGCAGAGGGAGCGGCAAGCAGATGGAGAGGGAGAAGCAGGCTTCCCGCTGAGCAGAGAACCTGTTGCCGGGACTCTAGCTCAGGACACTTGGATCATGACCTGAGTTGAAGGCAGATGCTTAATTGACTGACCCAGGCACCCCTATTGTAATTATATATCTGTCTCTATAAGCCTAGATCAGTAGTCTCCATAGAAGTAGCCTAGCCCACTAATGTGTTGGAATCCAGGCTGGAGGAAGGGCGTGGATTATAACTATTGCTCAGGGACTGTGTTTAACTTTAAGTCTAAAGCCTGATGTGAGTGACCACAAAAACCCTGGATGTATTAAGGTAAAATTCTAGACAGTAAAAGCGCAGGGAAAGCCACTATACTCATTTCTGTGCTTCATCTGTAGAAGAAATGAATAAGCGTAGTTTGGGTTTTATCTAAATGTCTTAAGCTCCAGTGGTTATAACTTAAGTCTTAGTCACAAGTTAGTTGCTTTCAACTTGAAGTTATTGACATGAATTTTATCATTCACATATTCCTAAATGGAATAAATGTAGGAAGTAGGTAGGAAGAAAGAAGGCAAAGATCGATTCTAAATTCGTCTGATGGATGGAGATTGAGAACTTTTCATTTTTTTTTTTCCTCCAGGAAAAAAAAAATAATGAGTCTCACATTATCAGCCCAGATCTCATGATACTGGATTTGCTTGAAACTCAGTATGATATTTGCTGCTAGAGTTTTCATATAACTCTGTATTGATTCTGTACTAAAGGATATAGAAAACTGGTTTTAGGCAAATAGTAAGTGTGTGGTGGACTGTTTTCTTTTTTTAACTTTGCCTTGTCATGTATTATTGCCAAACTCCCTGTGCTTATGTGCTCATAAGATTTTGCATTTCTGGGTAGCATTCCATCTGATTTATCAAAACTGTGAAGCTGTCTCTTTGGTTTGGGAAAAACAGGAGATATAGTTTGGGTGCCAGAATATGAAAAATCTGTTCTCTTTCTCTTAATACTTATCAAGTAAGTAAATCACAAGTAAATCATATATATATATATATATGTGTGTGTGTGTATATATGTATATGAAATACACACACACACGTGAAAGAGAGAGATTCACTGAAACTCTAGCCCCTTTCCCCTAAAATCCATATTTATACATCCAAGTGTCTAAGATGTACCTCCAATATAATATGTCTACAAAAGACTGTTAATTTATTCCTTTCCCAGTTTACACTTTTCCAGTCTGTTCATCCTTATAATAAAGGGTAGCACCATCCACCTAACTGCAAGGACTAAAAGCTAGAAGTCATCCTTTTATTTTCTCCATTTACCACCCTCCACATTTAATACATTAGCAAATTCTATAGGGTCTACCTTCCAAAACTTCCTGAATATGTCCATTTTTCTCTATGTCCCAATGTACCATCATAATCCAACTATATCATCTTTTTTTCCTAGACCTCTGTAATAGCTGCCTAACTAGTTTTCCTGATTTTATTTCCACACTCCATGCCGCCCTTGATATAATCCATTCTCCACACAGAAAAATGATCTTTTATCTTTTGGTCATTATACTCATTTTCTTAAAACTATCTAAATACTTCCTATTATTAAAATAAATTCCAGACTCTGTACATTGGCCTAAACACCCCTGTCTTCTGGGTTCTGCCCATCTGTCTGATCTCAACTCCTGGCACTGTAACCCTCACCATGCTCTAGCCATGACAAGTTTATTCCCATTTCTGGGCATTTATATTCACTGTGTTTTCTAATGGTGCTTTACTTTCTTACTGATGGAACAACGGTCCACAATTTGACAGATACCAGTTTTCCTGGGACACTGACTCTGAGATGGAGATTTATGTGCACAAAATATACTGGGAGCACTTGTGATCAAAACATGTGGGAGGAGTAAAACAAGCAGCATTAGGCAGAGGGAGAAGTCGACCTACGATATAGTTGCAACACAGGCCTCACCCTCTTCTAAAAAATGGGCCAAATTATAAAAAAAAGAGCTCTGGAATTGGGCCCTGAATTGCGACACGATGGCTGAATCCCTCTAGTCTTAAATCAACCAGTCCTGGGGTGAGAGCTGCTGTGGGAAAAGGGCAGAATCTTAAGGGAAACAGTCATTTTCAGATGTGAACATTCCCTTGAGAGGGACTCAGCTGAGGGCTGTCATCAGGCAAGGCTCCCAGGAGCTGCGAGATGAATGATTCATTCCTGAGAGAAGGGGGGATCAAGGTGGTGCTCCATGGAAACCACTATAGCTTCAAGGCTTTCTTTTGTTCTCAGAGAGGACGTTCATAACCATTCTAAAACTGACAACACCCGCCTCTTATTGCCATGGAAAACTATCTTACCTATTTGTTACTTCTGTACTTTCTGACTATACAAACAGTAGGTACTCATTAGAAAAACAGGGATGTTGGTTATCTTTTCAATACTATTGCCACGGTACTCAGAAAAGTGTTTGGTAGGCAAATAATTGATCTGAATGAATGATCTCCTGAGTGAGTAAGTTCTGTCTCAGACAGGCAGAAGCTTTTTATATACTATACATATCCTTCTCCATAGAAATGGAAACTCAAAATTATGCGTATGAAACTCTCACAAAACTGATTTAGAGGAACTGATTTTGAAAGCAAGTCCTGAACTGTAAGACAGAAAAATCACTTCCTGCTACTTAGCAAATCAACATTCAACCTGGCTTAGCTCACAGCACCTATTCAGACCTCTATGTCGTCATGGTAAAAGAGATCCTATAATGCTGCTATTGATGATTCTAAGCTGAAGGTATGGGGAATATAGGTAGAGAATTACTGATTGAAAAGGTGAAAGGATTCCACTTCTGTAAATAGAACATCAATTTTTACATTTACAACAAAAATAAAATTGCCTTATTAAGTAAGACAGTATCACTACTGGACAATTATAGCTGGACAAAATGATAAATATACTTTTGCTAGGTGTAAATAATATAAGTAACCAGAATTTAACCAATTGCTGGTTTACTTCAAAAATATCTGTTTTTCAGGTAATTCATGAAAAAAATAGGCAGAGGAACTTAACAAATATTTTCCACAGAAGACATACAGATGGCCAACAGATATATGAACAGATTCTCAACATTACTCATCATTAGGGAAATGCAAGTCAAAACATCAATGAGATATCACCTTACATCTTTCAGAATGGCTAAAATCAAAAAGACAAGAAATAACAAGTGTGGCTGATAATGTGGAGAAAAAGGAACCGTTGTGGGCTGGTGGGAATGCAAACTGGTGCAGTCACTGTGAAAAACAGTATGGAGTTTACAGAAAGAATTAAAAATGGAAATACCATATGATCTAGTAATACCATTACTGGTTATTTACCCAAAGAAAATGAAAACATTAATTCAAAAAGATATGCACCCGTATATTCATTGAAGCAATATTTACAATAGCCAAGAAATGGAAGCAATCTAAGTGTCTGTGGACAGATGAAAAATGAAGAAGATGTGGTTCTGTATACATACATATATATATATATATATATATGTATATATGGGCTGTTACCCAGCCATAAAAAAGGACATGATCTTGCCATTTGTGATACCAGCGCACCTAGACGGTATTGTGCTAAGTGAAATAGGTCAGACAGAGAAAGAAAGATACTATATGATTTTACTTATATGTGGAATCTGAAAAACAAAACAAATGAATAAACAGACAAACAAAAGCAGAATCAGACCTATAAATACAGAGAACAAACGGATGGATGCCAGAGGTAAAATGGGAGAAGGGGGGTGGTAGATACAGGCTTCCAGTTATGGAGTGAGTAAATCATGGGGATGAAAGGTACAACATAGGAAATGTAGTCATATAGTTAATGGCATTGTATGGTGACAGATGGTAGCTACACTTGTGGTGAGCATATGTAATTCCAAATGATGCTAATAATTTAAATAAAAATTAAATAGTAAATGGTAGCAAAAAATGACAATATCTGAAATTTTGGAAAAAGATCAGAAATTGTCCCCTTTAAAATAGCATAGGGTTGGGGGTGCCAGGGTGGCTCACTGGGTTAAGCATCTGCCTTTGGCTCAGGTCATAAACCAAGGGTCTTGGGATCAAGTCCTACATCAGGCTCCCTGTTCAGCAGGAAGTCTGCTTCTCCCTCTCCCTCTGCCTTTCCTCCCATTCATGCTGTCTCTTTCTCACTCTCTCTCAAATAAATAAATAAAATAAAAAAAATAGCCTAGGGAACATTATAATATAGAAGGTGTGTAACACACAGTATTAGGATATAGCTAATTTAAGTGTCTTTGTAAGCACGAGGTTGGTATAACTAGGGTGTTAAATACATCTCAGTAAGAATTAGGAACATCCCTGAAAACAGAGATATCAAATTCCAAATTAAGATGACTAACTGAACAAAGGTATCAAATGTCATTCCTTTTAAATATAACTAAAACTAGAATAAGGGACTTAAAAATATTAACCCACAAGGGCAGTTGAGAACAGGAAAAGGGAAAACATACATGAAATTTTGGAAGCTAGAAAAGGGATGCATACAGAGCAGGGTAAGCAACTGAGCAGAATACAGCTGAATATGAAGTCAATAACTGGCAAAAACTGAGAAATAACCCGATTTTCACTGAAGAATATTTAAAGACCTAGAAACTGGCAGTACCAAATAACTCTAAAATGGATGCCAAAGAAAATACTAAATTATATTGATCTGATGAAAACTGCATAAAAATGATTATTTCTAAACCCCTCATACCATTATGTTTCTAGGCAATTGATTCCACTCTACACATGATAATAATTCAGGACTGGAGAAAGTGAAACACAGGGCATTTGGTCTGGAGAACATAGGCAAAGTTAAAGGTATGAGTACAGAAACAAAAATAGGTGAGTTTAGGGTCTTATGCAGATGGTACACTGAGATTTCCCAACTTTCTTCACTTACTTCCTAGGACACTGGTAGATAAAACTTTACCCTCCAAAGAGAAAATAAAAGTTTTCTATTTAGAAAACTGAGGATCTGAAGAAAATATCTAAAAATACTGTATATCAGAGTTTCTCAACAAATAACCCACCCGATCACTCTACCAGAGAAATTTAAGCTCAATGAATTAACCCACTTGTTCAGAACTTCCAATCAGCTTTTTAAATGCTTAACAGGAGACTACAAAAAATAAGTAAATGAAAAGGAAAATAAAAACAACTTGTTGGAGACAAAAACTATATAGTTAAAGACAGAACGGAACTAACAGAACGGAACTATAGAAGACTTGGCTGAATATGAATTGAGAGATACAATAATGGAAAATGTCAATAACCCCAATTTGATCTACAGATTAAGTATAGTCCCAATAGAAATCAAGGCAAGATTTTTGAAAACAGATATTAGTAAGCTCATTCCAGAAATGTATGTGGAAATGTAAAGGGCCAAAAATAATTAAGATAAAGCTAAAGGGGGATGACTTGTGATAATTTGCTTCAAGATATCAAGACTTATTGCAAAGATACAGAAAATAGGACTGTGTGATATTAGATAAGGATTGATAAATAGATCAGTGGAAGATAATAAGAAGCCAAATAAAAAACTTAGATATAGACAAACACATACAGAGTTATTTAGTCTATATGTGGTGTCATTCTTGTGCAGTGAGGAAAGAATGCTCTTTCCCCCAAATTTCAGGTATATAATTGACAACCATATAGAAAAAATTTCAATCTAGACCACTCAAATCCATACCGTATCTATTCTAGCAGTGTCTTCCTTTGGCATGGCAGAGTAAGCTCCTAACTGAGGAACTGTCAGAGAAATATTAGCAATTTCAGAGATGCCACCATGACTAGTCAATGAAAAACAGAGTAAATTGAGAATGATCTGTAGCCCACCTAAGAAAGAGGTGGTACCATTAATAACTTCTGTCAGAGTTAGTGATAAGTTCCTTTCAGTCTCTTTCTCTCTCTCTCTCTCTTTTTTTTTTTTAAAGATTCACTTATTTGAGAGAGAGAGAGCATGAGTTGGGGAAGGGGGAAAGGGAGAGAAGCAGACTCCAAATTTAGCTGGGAGCCCGAAATGGGGCTCATTGCTAGGACCCCAAGATCATGACCTGAGCCGAAACCGAGTCGAAGGCTCAACCACCTGACCCACCCAGGTGCCCCCCTTTTAGTCTTTTTTATTCGTAACATTCTCACCATTGGGTGAGATTGTATAAATACTCAGCCAGTGATGCTTCCAGTTGAGTACCTAAATAATCAAAGGCAGCCACATTATGGAGGTCTGTGTAAGTTGAAACTTCCAGCTTGCATGATTTACTAAATGATATTTCAGAATACTATTCCTAAGGTGCATGACATCTTATAGCAAAATAGACCACAAGTTCTGGTTGTAAAAGAAGTAGGTAGCTGGTAAGGGCACAGGAAAAAAGAAGTTGTTTAAAAGGAAGCCAGCACCAACACCTTGCATTAGCTTGGTTACCTATTTGGATCTCTGTCAGTGTCTTCTAAGTGGCAATTTTTTGGCCCCTTATCTAATGAATGCTGTGGAATTCAGATTTAAAATCACCTCTAAATGATCAATTGTAATTGTTTTTTTTTTCCAGGGAAGGGAGAGCCACCAAAGTCACAGGTTAATTTTTAAGGTCATTTGTCATATAGATACGGTGGGAAATGCCATCGGCTGTAATTCCCTGTGTCTCATATGATGAGACCTGAATTGCCTAGAGGATTTTTTAAAAGATTTTGTTTATTTATTTGACACACAGAGAGAGATCACAAGTAGAAAGAGCAGCAGGCTGAGGGGGGGCGGGAAGCAGGCTCCCCTCTGAGCAGGGAGCCAGAAGCGGGGCTCGATCCTAGGACCCGGAGATCATGACCCGAGTGGAAGGCAGAGGCTTAATCCACTGAGCCACCCAGGTGCCCCTGCCTAGAAGTTTCTATCACGGAGGTCTGGCAATGGATGGTATATCTAGCAGTTGGTAAGATTAAGGGTACTGGGGACGCCTGGATGATTCAGTCGGTTGAGTGACTGCTTTTGGCTCAGATCATGATCCCAGGGTCCTCGGATCCAGTCCCACATCGGGATCCCTGCTGGGTGGGGAGCCTACTTCTCCCTCTCCCTCTGCCTCTGCTCATGTGCATGCTCTCTCTCTCCCTCTCTGTCAAATAAATAAATAAAATCTTAAAAAAAAAAGATTAAGGATACTGGCTACTGTTTGGGACAATCTAAAAATGGCATCACAGTAAGTTTGCTCTAACCTATTGTCTAACAATTGTCACAGAGAGGAAAGAAAAGAGAAATAGGGTCATTATGGATGGACAACAACAGCACTCAAATAGAATTGAGAAGATAAAGATAGATCCAGAGCACCTACCCTTGATTATGAATATAAGAGTCCTTACGAACCTCTAGAAATATTCTCTTTGGTGGACATTAAATGGTACAGTCCCATTTTTTTGCAAAGCAAGTCTCTTCCTACTAAAGGAGTGGTGTAGCAGAGCTGGAAGAAATATTTTTTAGTCAAGGGCCCAGGAATTACAGTCAAGGACTAGGAAAAGGGAGTCTGTGGATTATTTAAAAATGCCTACAATCTCTTGATCTGAATTGAGAGATTTTTTTTTTTTTGGTCTCCATTTTCTTCTGTGAGACAGATTAATGCTTTTTGCTTGTATTCTTTTTATTTATAATATTTACAAGTGTTCTTATTAATAAGTGGTCTGTTAGGAAGTGGGCTACCCACCTTCTGTATCTGTGGGCCATGTAAGTTTATTTGCTAAGGGCTTGTTCTATTCTGGAGCTCTTTCAAGATGCCTTGCCAGGTGTTGTAGGGCTGATTCCCATTCTACTTTCTGTTTTCTAATTAGGTCTCTGACTTCAGGGTATATTCTGCTGTCAAAGATGAGAAGAAAGGTCTGCTTTGGTGCCTTCTTTAACTGCCAAGTGTTGTCAGAAGACATTTTCTAGTCTATCCCGTAAAACTTCTATCATTAAATGCTCTTTCTCCTGGAAAATCACAGTACAATCAATGAAATCGAAATCTCTGACAGATCCTTTAACAGAGAAATCCTCCTATCAAGGATAAAAGAAACATTGCCGGAAATGTATTATATAAAAGACTTCTGTAAGGTAGAAAGACGTATCATCAGTTAAGATTAATAAATCTTTTATAAACTGAGATCTCACTAGTTTGGCCAAGTGACTCATTTTCACAGAGTAGGAATACAACTGATGAAATTAAACAACTTAATAAACAAAATTGAGGACCCAATTCTGAATTTTCAGTCACCTAGTGAAGTATGGATGCCCTGAAGATTCGGTCAGAGCTAGAGAATAAATGCAGTGTGTTTGAATCTCTTTACTACCTCTGCTGAAATGTTGTCATGTGGCATACAATTTTACACTTAAATTACATATTTTAACATATTTTTAAAGGCCATTTTATTTTTTGGCTGAGTCTATCTAATTCACTATTTCCAAAAAATTTTTATTTTTTTTCATTGTTGTGTTTGCTTATTTATTTATCTATTTATTTTAATTCCAGTGTGGCTAAATACAGTGCTGTATTAGTTTCAGGTACACAATATAGTGATTCAACAGTTCTGTATATTACTCAGTGCTGATCAAGAGAAGTGCACTATCAGGGAAATACAAATCAAAACCACAGTGAGATACCACCTCACACCAGTCAGAATGGCTGGAATTAACCAGTCAGGAAATGACAGACGTTGTTGAGGATGGGGAGAAGGGGGAACCCTCCTACACTGTTGGTGGGAATGCAAGCTGGTGCAGCTACTCTGGAAGACAACGTGGAGGTTCCTCAGAAAGTTGAAAATAGAGCTACCCTATGACCCAGCAATTGCACTACTGGATATTTACCTGAAAGATATAAATGTAGTGATCTGAAGGGGCACATGCACCTGAATGTTTATAGCAGCAATGTCCACAATAGCCAAACTACGGAAAGAGCCTAGATGTCCATCAAGAGATGAATGGATAAAGAAGAGGTGGCATATATACACAATGGAATATTATGCAGCCATCAAAAAAAGAAATCTTGCCATTTGCAAGGATCTGGATGGAATTAGCAGGTATTATGCTAAGTGAAATTAGTCAGTCAGAGAAAGACAATTATCATATGATCTTACTGATATGAGGAATTTGAGAAACAAGACAGAGGATCATAGGGGAAAGGAGGGAGAAATGAAACAAGACAAAACCAGAGAGGATGACTAACCATAAGAGTCTCTTAATCTCAGGAAACAAACTGAGGGTTGCTGGAATGGAGGGGTGGGGAGGGGTGGGGTGGCTGGGTGATGGACATTGGGGAGGATATGTACTATGGTGAGTGCTGTGAATTGTGTAAGACTGATGAATCACAGACCTGTACCCCTGAGACAAATAATACATTATATGTCAATAAAAGAAAAAAAGAGAGAAGTGCACTAATTCCTATCACCTATTTCAATCTGCCCACCCACCTCTCCTCTGGTAACCATCAGATTGTTCTCTAGAGTTAACAGTCTGTTTCTTGGTTTGTCCCTTTGTTTGTTTTGTTTCTTAAATTCCACATATGAGTGAAATCATATAGTATTTACCTTTCTCTGACTGACTTATTTACCTTAGCATTAATCCGTCCATGTTGTTGCAAATGGCAAGATTTCATTCTTTTTTATGGCTGAATAATATTCTATTGTGTATATACACCACTTCTTTTCCATTCATTTGTTGATGGACACTTGAGCTGCTTCCATAGTTTGGTTATTATAAATCGTGCTTCAATAAACAGAGTGGTATATACATTTATCCCCTCAAATTAGCATTTTTCAGTTCTTTGGGTAAATACCCAGTATGTGATTACTGGATCAAAGGGTATTTCTATTTTTAATTTTTTGAGGAAACTCCATACTGTTTTATAGATTGGCTGCAGTTTGCATTCCCACCAATGGAATGTGTATGAGGGTTCCTTTTTCTCCACATCCTTGTCAACACTTGTTGTTAAGCTTTTGATTTTAGCCATTCCAGAAGTGTGTTCTTTAGAATAACTTCACTGCAGGGTATAAATGGGTATTACAAGAAAATAGGAGAGGACGTAGGGAGAGATTGAGATCAAATAAGTTTAGGAAAAAAAGTAGTGTGCCAATTAATGAAAAATCATTTGGTTTTGCTTCTTCCTTTAAATATTTCTCAAAGCATGTCCTTTATTTCAAAATGGAAATGTGTAGCTTTACTTTTTAGAGTATAAGCCATGAAAAGCCAATAAAATGCTTTGAGTCTGGGATACCTGGGTGGCTCAGTTCCTTAAACAGCTGCCTCCAGCTCAGGTCATAATTCCAGGGTCCTGGGATCGAGTCCTGCATCCAGCTCCCTGCCTGCTTCTCCCTCTTACTCTGCCTGTTGCTCTCCCTGCCTTTCCTCTCTCTCTCTCTCTGTCAAATGAATAAATAAAATCCTTAAAAAAATGCATTGAATCAGGAAATTATCAGACAAGTCGACTGTAAAGAAAATGGCTGCAAAGAAGCAATGAATAATTGCTTATGTAGTTTGTGCAACTTAAGAAATAATGCCACAAAGAACACAAAACCAGACCTTTCAGGATTCTCTCTCAATAACTGCTGAATTCTGTGAAGACGTCCAGCTTCAGAGGAATGAATCACTTCAGATGCCTTTCTATCTTTATTAGAATGGCATTTCTAGCTAGACTATTCTCTAATTCTTTCACAGCATTCATTATGTAGTCTTTCCTTTGAAAACCTGTGGGAATACTAAATTTATATTTACCCTAGGTAACATTTAAGAAACATATATTTTAAATTTTAGGATTCAATTAATATAACTAATAAAAGTTAAAAATCTTGCATTCAGGGGTGCCTGGGTGGCTCAGTGGGTTAAAGCCTCTGCCTTCGGCTCAGGTCATGATCCCAGCGTCCTGGGATCGAGCCCTGCATCGGGCTTTCTGCTCAGTGGGGAGCCTGCTTCCTCCTCTCTCTCTCTGCTTATCTCTCCGCCTACTGTGATCTCTGTCTGTCAAATAAATAAATAAATAAAATCTTAAAAACAATCTTGCATTCAGAAGATGGACTAGAGCAAGTAAAAAATTTAAAAGGGTGTAAGTAAGTGTAGAAAAATTAAGCATTAGAGAACAGAAAAAAACTAAAAACAGGCAATGAATATTATTATTATTATGGAAGTTTTAGAAATAGTTTCTTATGGAAAATTGTTCAAATATTATTCATGACACATTTTACAGAATCAAAGGCTTCACCTCTAAGGAAGAGAAATTATTCCTAGGTGTTAACGGGAAGGGGACATAAAACTTACCAATGAGTGGAAAAAAACTAAGTTTTTTGAAACAAACTTATTGTTCTATAGGGTATACATTCCCCCACTGTTCTCTCTTGCATCATTCTACTTGCCCTATCCCTTATCCTTTATATTTTGCTGGTGTGAACCATGAAGCTTCCTCAGGTTAAGCTCTAAAGATTTTATTTTTATTTATTTCAGAGAGACAGAGAGAGTGTGAGGAGGGGGAAGGGCTGAGGAGAAGAAGAGAGAATCTGGAGTAGACACCATGCTGAGCATGGAGCCTGACTTGGGGCTCAATCCCACAATTTGAAGATCATGACCTGAGCTCAAATCGTAAGTCAGATGGTTAACTGACTGAGCCATCCAGGTGCCCCAGGTTAAGTTTTAAAATAAGGAGTAAAAGGAATAGTCAGGGCTTAAAATATGTGCCTTTGTAACTAGCCAAGATAGAAGTCTGGGTAGGTGATCAAAGCCAAAGCTTCAGTAAGACTTTCAGGGATACAGGTGGGTCCTGCTGCTCATGAGGGAGTAGCATTCTGGGTTTCAGAAATCCTAACATCATTACCTCAGGGAACAGGGCAGTTTACAAATATTTTTGGTGAAATCGCAAAGAATCCTGCCAGGATTGCAAAACAGCAATCTATCTGGTAATATGGAACCACAGGTAAATGAAAACATATTTACCTGCATTGTGAGCCATATTTTTTAAAAAATTAAACATGTTTATTGCCTGTAGTTTGTGTAATTTTAAATTTTAGATGTGGAGGTCTAAAACAATTTATAAATTTGGTATAACATCTAAAGTTACCTGAGGACAATTGAAAGGTTTCGAGGGTTGCATATTGTCAAAGCAAAAACTGACCAAGTTAGAGAGGCCAGGAAAACTTTATTCAAAGGTATTACCAATATGGAAAAAAAACAAAAACAAAACTTGTCTGAACACTACTGAAACAAAGGGCAGAATGGTTGATGCTGGGGCAAGAAGGAGAACACAGGTTATCTGTGTTTGCCAACTGACCATACCCAAAGGAAGAATAAACTTTTTCCTAACCTTATCACAGGAGGTAGTTTTATAACTTGGGTCAAAGCACCCACAGAAGTTAGGCTTCTATTCTCTCACAGAAACTGGAAGAAGGGTGCTATCTTCACTGATGATTACATTTCAAAAGTGATGGTTCCCAGGTCCTTGAGAAAGTCCTGGATTGCAACACTGACAAGAGGCTTTTATTTATTTATTTACTTTTATTTAAAAAAAAAATTTATTTATGGGGGCAAAGGTGGGGGGAAGGGTAGAGGGAGAGGGAGAGGGAGAGAATCCCAAGCAGACTCTACAGTGAGTGTGGAGCCTGACGCAGAGCTCTATCTCATGACCCTGAGTACATGACTTGAGCTAAAACTAAGAGTTGGACACCTAACCAAATGAGCCATCCAGACACCCCCCGAGAAGAAACTTTAAAAAATATTTACATCTTATAGGGATAGTGAATAGTTTAAGTGAAGTAAACACTAGAGGAAAGACAGGTCAGAGATGTAGAGACAGAAAGGAACCTGCCTAAAGTTTGGTCAAGCTGAGGGGAATGGTAAGATCATCTTGATCAGTCCCCTCTTTTATTCAGAGTAACCAATTTCCTCATTGAGCAACTTAGGAAAGCTAGTCCATGGTTTTTTTTTTTTTTTTTTAAAGATTTTATTCATCTATTTATCAGAGAGAGAGAGAGAGAGAGAGAGAGCAAGCATAAGCAGGGGGAGGGGCAGAGGGAGAAGCAGCCTCCCTGCTGAGCAAGGAGCCCAATGTGGGACTTGATCCCAGGACCCTGGGATCATGATCTGAGCTGAAGGCAGACACTTAAGTAACTGAGCCACCCAGGCATCCTGTAGTCCATGCTTTTTAAGAACATTTCTGTTGCTGAAGGACTAAACTATCTGCGAGATTTAGCAATAGAAAGTTTGTGCTGGATGGTACAAGCAACAGGGCATTTAATGAGGGGATTCCTATAGAAACAAAAAGAAAAACAAAGATTAGTGGTTGGAGCAGAACTTAAACTCAATTTCTAAGACCAGAGCTGATAAAATCTTGCTGAGAAGATCCCTAGACACTGAACTTGAAATGTGTTTAGATGGTGGAATAAGGATGGCAGTGGTAACCCAATAGATTTCCTGGCTTACAGTCTGAATGTTTTTGATGTGACACAAACATCAGAGAGGTTTTGGTAAGACTGTCCATAGCCTATTTCTTGCAGCAGAGAATGGAAGTTCCAATGAGTGGCCCACAGAGCAGCAGCTCCAGGTATGAAAGGTGCCTTTACATGATTAGCTCTGGTATAAGCTTCAAGCAATCCAGCTTCAGCTTGCAGGACTTCTTCAGAGCCCAGGTGAAAAGGCCAGCTATGAAACAATAAAGAGTCCCAATAAGGATCTAGGCAGTCAGTCAGATTTTAGTTTTCAGTGATGCCAAGTCAGGAGGGCCAGAAAAAGTTGGAAGTGTAAGTGTATAAAGTTGTAGTCACCTACTGAAGGAAGTTGCAAAAATTTAAAATTTGATAAGAATTGCCAGTTTGTGCACAGTAACAGGACTGAATGTAATATATAGGTAGGTAACAAAACCATGCAGTTTATACTGAGGTGAAAAATCTCTCCAAGACAATCAACAGGACTCAAATTTGAAAACCCACAAGGTTGAACTACAGTTGTCTACTGAAACATAAGAATCCTCTCTACAGTTTATGCTCTGTCAATCAAAGATAATCAAAGTAAGATTATGTTCAGTCACAGAATAAGTCTTGTTTGATTATTTGTGTTTGTATGGCAAAAATGGTAATAGATTACATAGACCTTTTAAAATTTACTTTACGAAGTTTTCATAAGAAATCCAAGCCAAGAATTTGCCACCAGATTTCAGCTTTAGTATTTATAGATTTAGGTGAATTCCTCTCTTCCT
The DNA here is from genome assembly GCA_004024625.1 of Mellivora capensis. Lineage (NCBI taxonomy): Eukaryota > Metazoa > Chordata > Mammalia > Carnivora > Mustelidae > Mellivora > Mellivora capensis. The sequence continues at coordinate 18,965 of PISX010017159.1, read as the reverse complement.
GAGGTTCCCAAAACACCCTCAAATGCCTGTGTCTGCCAGGAAGTGACTTTTTTACTCACCTAAAAAGCTGGGAACCCTGTAGGCCAGATACAAGGCCAGTTTTCCTGAGAGAGCTTTGTATGGACTCCATAACGTCAACCTTAACTTCCTTAAAACTCTCTGGTCATATCTGATTCCAGGCACATCATTCTGAAATCTGACATTCCAGTTAAAGCCCTGGTTATATAGCCAATGTTTCTAATTATGTCTGATTATAAGGAAGACAGATTCTTATTGAACCTATGAAAATAATTGTATTGCAATGAAATTAAGTATGTTCATTAAGAGTTTCTGAATTCTGGAGGAGTGAGGCAGTGAGAAAAAGATAAATGTTTTATTTCTGTTTAAACAAAAACATTGTGTGCTAAGTTGTCATGAGTTATAGATAACTTAAGAGAAAAGAAAGGAGTTCCTTATATCCAGAAAATTGAACATTAAAACATCAGCAATATTCCAAAGAAAACCCATAATCTTTCATCAGTACATTCAGTGCTATGTAATTATTTCCTGTCTGGCTTGATCATGGGTTAGCAGTCTCATGAACCCATCAGTATCTCCACCAGAATTACAGAAATTCTGACTCAGTCCAGTGGTACCATCTTAAAGTTATTAAGCAATGTCCTTAGAAATCTGTGCTTCAGAGTACCTGACACAGCCCTTTCCATGCATCTCATAAGCAGTCTCTTAACAGTGAAGACAAAGAATTCTGATCAACAGCTAATTGAGTGCTTTCGGAGAAGCATCAGAGTAAAACAAACTATCTGTGGATAACAAAAGACTTAAAATGCCTATGGCTGAAGATCTGAGGAGAGTTCATTACAAAAGTGGTGCAATTGGGCAAGGCAGTTTGGTTGTTGGGAATGTAAACTGGTGCAGCCACTGTGGAAAACAGTTGGGAGGTTCCTGAAAAAATTAAAAATACAAACTACCATATGATCCAGCATTCTCACTTCTAGGTATATATTGAAAGAAACAAAACCAGGATTCCACTCCTTTTCCTTTTTCCTTTCCTTTCCCTCCCTTCCCTTTCCTTTCTTTTTCTTAAGATTTATTTATTTATTTTGGGGGGGGCGTGCAGAGAAGGGGAGAGAGACAATCTCAAGCAGACTTCCTGTTGAGTGGCTCAATCTCACAACCCGGAGATCATGACCCGAGCTAAAACCAAGAGTTGGATGCTCAACTGCCTTAGCCACCCATGTGCCCTTGAAACAGGATTTCAAAGGCACTCTCATGTAATCTGCACTCTCATGTTCACTGCAGCATTATTCACAATAGCCACGACCTGAAAGGAACCTAAATGTACACTAATAGATGAATGGATAAAGAAAATGTGTATACATACAATAGAACATGATTCATCCATTAAAAAAGGAAATCCTGTCATTTGCAACAGTATGGATGAACTAAAGGACATTATGCTAAGTGAAATAAGCCAGATACAGAAGGACAAATATTACATGATACCACTTATATGAGGAATCTAAAATAGTCACTCATAGAAGCAGAGTGTAGAATAGTTTGCTGGAGGGAGTGGAGCAGGAGTGGGGAAATGGGAGGTATTACTCAAAGGGTTCAATGTTACAATTATGCAATAAATCCTAGAGATTTATTATATAGCATAATATCCATGGTTAACAATACTTTATTGTATACTTAGATTTTTTCTAAGAGGACAGATCTTATGTTAAGTGTTTTTGTCATCAAAACAATCATAATAAAATAAATAAATAAAATAAAATAATAAATAAAATAAAATAAAGAGGGCCAGAGGAAAACTTTTAAGGGTGATGGTTATGTTTATGGCATAGATTGGGTGCTGGTTTCATAAATGTATACTTATCTCCAAATTTATCAAGTTGTACACATTAAATATACACTTTTCATATGCCAATCATACCTCAATTAAGTAGGTAAAAGAAAAAAAGATTTCCTTTAGGATTTTACTTCATGAAGGAAAAAAATATCAAAAGTTGTCAAGTTTTATTTGCGGAGCATAACAAGTAACACGGAGGACATGGGGAGATGGAAAGGAGAAGGGAGTTGAGGGAAATTGGGGGGGAGATGAACCATGGGAGACTATGGACTCTGAAAATCAACCTGAGGGTTTTGAAGGGGTGGGGGGTGGGAGGTTGGGGGAGCCAGGTGGTGGGTATTATGGAGGGCACGCATTGCATGGAACTCTGGGTGTGGTGTAAAACTATGAATTCTGTTACGCTGAAAAGAAATGAAATTAAAAAAAAAAGCTAAAAAAATTTTTTTGGAACAGTACATGAAAAATAAAGCTGTTTGCCATATTAAAAAAAAAGTTGTCAAGTTTGAACACTTGGTAAATAAAACCATGAGTCACTGAGAAACAGTATTTAACTACATAGTAATCAAATGACAATAAAAGATTTAAAAAGTAAATATTAGAGGTAACATGATCATAAAAAAATATACTTTAACTCCTTCAAAACTATGAAGATTTGGTTCTCTTAAATAATCAAGGATATGATAACATCAACCTAAAGAACAGTAAATAATTCTAAAACACAGATTATGTTGGGTCTTGTAAGTCAATTAGTCAAAAGGTAAAGGAAAAGCTTTTATAATCTCTTATTAGGAGTAGACCAATAATCCAAACAAATTGTTCTCATTTTAAAAGAGAGAAAATCAAGCTCTAGTTTTGCATCCTTATGCTATTGATGCTAAAGCTTTTTTTTTGTTTTTATTTACTATTATTTTTAAGGATTTTATTTATTTATTTGACAGCGAAAGCGGGAAGGAGAGCAGCAGGAGTGGGAGAGGGAGAAGCAGGCCTCCCACTGAGCAGGGAGCCTGATGCAGGGCTCAATCTCAGGACCCTTAGATCATGACCTGAGCCGAAGGCAGATGCTTAATGACTGAGCCACCCAGGCGCCCTAAAGCTTATTTTTTAAAAACCTTATAAATAAATCCATCAACTCTGTTGACCAATGTTTTTCTGACGTCTACTTATTTGCCTGGGCAGATCCCAAGCATACAAAAATGTTGGGGTTCTACATAAAAAAATGAGAATCACAAAATTGGAATTTCACAGCATTGAAGACAGATAGGTATTTCCTCCAAAGCAAAGAGGATAACTGTTAATGATCTATCATTGTCACTGGGATAACATTTTATTCCATTTGCTAGGTAAGAATTTTTGTGTTCACTGACCAAAGCAATGCCTTGCCAGGAAGTTTTAACTTGTGACTTAGATGAACATGATTCTTTGATCAAGGATACTTACTTCTCTCCTCATCTATTCTTTTGGAAATCCAGTCACTTGTTAGCACTAATTGAGCTTACCATATGGCGCTGCATATGACATTGTTAAATAATCCCTTCTTCAAGAAAGTTTTTCTTCCCATGTTTTTTCATTTTCCCTTCTCTTCTGGAAAGCTATCCAAATAAGAAACCTTGAATTATTCTTATCTTTTATATTTTGTTTATGTTACTTCTCTAATTCTTACTCTGATATGTCCTTCTGTATAGCACAGTATTTTAGGAATATTTAAGAATAGGGACTTAAACCAAAATTTAAACTGCAGTTCCACTGTTTATAAATGACAGATCTTGGGAAATAATGATACTAATAAAAATAAGAATAAAGAATAAGGCTATGTGTCAGGCACTATTCTAGATATATATATATACATATATATATGTATATATATATATATATTACCCTTAATTATCACAACAACTTATGAGACAGGTCCTATTATTCCTTTCATTTGATAGAGAAGCAAACTGGAAAACAGAGGTTAAATAACTCATTGAAGGTCACATGAATAGTAAATGTTCAGTCAGGATTCAAACCCAAATAGTCTAACTGAAGAGTTCATGCTTTTAACCACTTCATTCCCCCCCGCCCCAGGTTGCAGCTTGGTACCTACCACGTAGTAAACAATAAAAACTCTAGCATTCTTATTAATACAAGTGCGTGTCTTTTACCAAGCTTTCATTATTTCTTAATTGCACTACTGCATTTGTCTAACGGAATGTCCCTAGGTTAATTGATCTCACACTGCTTCCAAGGACATCTTTCAAAAAACATAACTAACCATGTTACTTACTTATATTAAAAACTTTTAATGATTTCCATTAAATCTATCAAGTAATATTCAAACACAGAGCAGTTTCAAGGTCTTAATGGTTTTGCCCCAAATTAATTAATTTTCTTGCCTCATATTTTATCATTCCTCTTTACCACTCATTACACTCTTGCCTAATCCCTGGCCACATCAATAGATTATTGGTCCACATGGCTCTAAAGATTTTTGCATCCTTAAAATAATTAATTAATTAATTAATTAATTAATTAAAGGGGGAAGAGGCAGAGGGAGAGAGAATCTTAAGCAGACTCTGCACTGAGCATGGAGTCCCACACAGGGGTTGATCTCATGACCTTGAGATCAGGACCTGAGCTGAAATCAAGAGTCGAACACTTAACCAACTTAACCAACTACACCACCCACGCACCTCTACAGATTTTTGCATCCTGGTATAAACTTAGTGATGTCACCTCATTATGTTGGACTGACAGTTGGGTATCACACCTAGGTCCAGCTTGGGTTTCAGTTGATAATCATGGTGTAAGAGGGCCTCTGGGTAAAATCTGTTAGTGTGTGAATGACACATAGGAGATAGGGAAGCCAGGGCCATGGAGAAGACCAGTGGGGTGTCCTGGTCCTGGGCACTAGGCCCGATTCCCACAGAGAACACAGCAAGCAGAAAGTGAAGGGGATTTTTCATAAAAGTCTTAGGTTCCAGGACCTGTGACTCTGAAAGTCTGGGACCAAGCTTAACTTTAACTAGGGAGTAGTTATTCCCCCATCTCTGAAACAAAAGCAAGACAACTTCATAAACAGAGAAAAAGCAATAAAGTAGCAGATGATCAGTACCTGGGGAGTGGGAGCACTGAGAGAAATGTCCTTAGGCAGGGAGAGGGGTGGCCATTGAGAGGAATGCATGAAGCCACTGTTCTTGAGCATATGAAAAGTACTCTTGGATAAAAAGAAAGAAAAGAAAATTACTCTCAAGATCCCAGGAACAACAGAGAAGATAGTGTGGGTAGCTGGGATATAGAGATAAATATTCTGCAGTTGGGATGGGAGGTGGGATGGGGTAATGGGGCACAAACCAGTAGCGTAAGGATAATAGTGTGTCATTTCACACATAAGTGGGATTACTGAGACACTTGAGTATATTTGTCAGAATTTATTATATACTCTATAACTGGATCTAGCTAGATCAGTATGTTATAAGATTATGTTTAAGAATTATTATTCTTCCAGGGTGTCTGGGTGATACAGTCAGTTAAGCATCTGACTCTTGGTTTTGGCTCAGGTTGTGATCTCAGGGTTGTGAGATTGAGCCCTGCAGCAAGCTCTGTGCTCAGGATAGAGTCTGTTTAAGAGTCTATTGCCCTATCCCACTGTCCCTCCTTCCTGTGCTCTGTCTAAAATAAATAAATAAATCTTAAAAAAAGAAAGAATTATTATTTTTTCTAGCAGCATTATCAACAAGAGCCAAACTATGGAAAGAGCCCAAATGTCCATCAACTGATGAATGGATAAAGAAGATGGGGGCATATATATATAGATATATATATCTACATATCTATATCTATATCTATATATCTATCTCAGCCATCAAAAAGAATGAAATCTTCCCATTCACTGCGAGGTGAATGGAGCTAGAGTGTATTACACTAAGTGAAATAAGTCAGTGAGGGAAAGACAAATACCATGTGATTTCACTTACATGTGGAATTTAAGAAACAAAACAGATGAACACGTGGGAGGAGGAAATAAGAAAGAGAGGGAAACAAACCATGAGACTCTTGAAGATAGAGAACAAACTGAGGGTTGATGGAGGGAGGTGAGTAGGGGATGGGCTACATGGGGAATGGGTATTAAGGAGGGCACTTGTCGTGTTGAGCATTGGATGTTGTCTGTAAGTGATGAATCACTGAATTTACTCCAGAAACCAATATTGCACTGTATACAAACTAACTAGAATTTAAATAAAAATTTAAGGGAAAAAAAAGAATTATTATTCCTCCAAATTTTCTGCTGCCTTCCTGGCAGTATGCAAGTGTTTCTAAGGTTTTCCCCTGCACTTTCCAGAAGTGGAAAAAAGAAGGGACCTAGGACCCAGTGGAAGACTTGGTTTGAATCCTCAGGATTGAGAACAGATGACTAAAGTCAATCCCAACTTGTGAGAGCCAGCAGTGGTGTGCTGTGAATGCTAAAAGATGCCAACATCTGCAGTGGTCAAATTCTATATCTCAAAATTAGAGTCTCCTACGACATGTGGTGACTCTTCCAAGACAGTCATAGATGATTCACACTCTCACTCCTTCCTCCAAATGGCCCCTCAGCCACTCATCATCCAGGGATGACTCACTCTGCTCCTCTTTATCCTTGAGCACATCAGACTGCAGCTATCTTCATGTATGACACACATCATGATTTACTTGATGCCACATGTTTCTGGAGTGATGCTAGAACATATACCTACACAGAACTTCTCATACATGTGATATTACCCAGGGCCCTAGGCAGGGATCTGGCATTGGAGTTTAGAGTCTATCTCTAGGCATCAAAGAGTCCTTAACAGTGGCTGTAAATAACCTCCTATTTTCTTTATGCTTTTGTTTAGTAGTAAAGAAACATTAAAATTTAGTGGATGCAAGTTGTTAGTGTGCAGTCTAGGAGAAGGACCGGTGAGCCTGTTCCTTTAATGTTGCCCTAATGCCTCTGGACTATAATTTTCCACCTGAAACCTCACTAAATTTGATTTTCTCTAATTACCAATGTAAAAGTAGAGACTTTGTTCTTTGCTATCTCTCTGCTGTCTTACAACATTTAATCTGATATCACAGAATCATGAAAGTAAATATCATTAGTATTTATCATTACTGTAACATCTCATATGAAAATATTTTACTTATTTTGTTTCCTTGAACTGTCATCAAAGATGTCCATTAATACTAATTTTGCCACACTTTTTGATGCATCCCACAGACACTTATGCATCTTTTTTGAGGAGACCCTAACTGTGCCTGTGTGGCATATGTTTCAATAAGAACAGAAAAGGAAACGAGCAAAGATGACATCTATATAAGCCAAAATATTTCAGTTTACAAGGAAAAACATACAAATCATTTCAGCAGTTGATCTAAATGTTTTTTAAAAGTATACTTTTAAACACTAAAAACAAACAGAAACCACATAGGCAAATTAATAAAAGTTCTCAGATCCTAGGGTTTGATTTGCAGTTGACTTGTAAAATAAACGTTTCAGTAGTTCCAGACAATCATTTAATATGCATGGAGGGAGAAATTCTGTATATATATACATGTGTATCAAATTTCCAGTTTTGTAAAATGGAGATAAAAATACATATTCCCAGATATTATTTTCTAGGGATTTCATGGGAATAGATTAAAAAATCCAAGGGATTCCATTAGTGTAAAAGTACTGTTTTTAGCAAAGAAAGCAGTCTTCCCTTTTACAGAATAACTAGGCTGATCTCACCGATGGACATAACATCCCATCAGATTACTCTCTGTGTGGCTGAGCAGGATTCTTACAATGTTCAGGAGGCGATGCACAAATTCATCACCATAAATAGCTAAATAACACTTCATGAAATCAAGTGATACCTAGAGCATCTAAGTTATATCCTTAAGTATACTGTATATATTTAGGAGGGAAGACATAGTTTAGAAATGGCTAAAGGAAATATTTAAGAAAAACATTTTATTAGAAAAAAAATTTTTTGACTTGGGTGTGAGGGGCTATTTTGCGTTGAGCTGAGTGACTGAACCAGCAGGGACATGGCTGTGAGTCCCTGTGGGAGCCTGACCTTGCACCCCCACCTTCATCCTAGCAGCGACTGTCTGTGCTCTCAAGCCAAGGAGAAGGACCCTTCATCTGGGCCTGGCAGCAAAGGTGCTAGAAAATTTCAGGTGGAAATACAAAGGCATAGCCAAACCTCAACTACCCCAAACTAAACATTTTGGACACTAATGAGTCCAACACAGTGTTGTTGTGACCTTGGTAAACCACTGCACATACAAAAATGACAAGAGTGTGGTTCCTTGAGTGCAGGGATTGAGGACTTTTTCATTAATTGCTAAATTCCCAGGTGCTAGAATAGTGCCTGGTAGCGAACAGGTATTCAATAAATATTTGATACTTCCTACATAGTAACCAATCTGGCCATACTGATAGGGATTATAAATAGTATATTTGGTCTGTACATACCAAAATCTGAGACATAATGATCACCCAGCAATCTCAGTCATACAGACATATTGGGCATCTGTTTCTTTATTTAATTGTTTTAAGAAATTAATCTTAATACAATGGGACAAGGACAATCTCTTCAATAAATGGCGTGGGGAAAAGGGGACAATGACATGTGAAAGAGTGAAACTGAACCACTATCTTATACTATACAAAAAAATTACCCTCAAATAGATTAAAGACTTGAATGTAAACTTGAAACCAAAAGATTCTTAGAAGAAAATACAGGCAGTCAGCTCCTTGACAGAGGTTTTGGCAATGACTTTCTGCATTTGATGGTCAAACTAAGGAGAACAAAATAAAAAAGCTTATGCTCAGCAAAGAAGACCATTAACAAAATGAAAAGGCAACCTACAGAATGGGAGAAAATAGTTGAAAATCATGTATCTGACAAGGGGTTAATATCCAAAATATATGAAGAACTCATATAGCTTAATAGCAAAAATACAATCTGATTAAAAAATGGGCAGGGGATATAAACAGACATTTTTCCAAAGAAGACATACAGATGGCCAACACCTATGAAAAAATGCTCAACATTACTAATTGCTGTGGAAATGCAAATCAAAACCATAATGAGATACCACTTCGCACGTTAGAATGGCTAGCATTAAAAAGACAAGAAATAAGTGTTGGCAAGGATGTGGAAGAAAGGGAACCCTTGTCACTGTTGGTAATGTAAATTGGCATAGCCACTATAGAAAACAGTGTGGAAGTCCCCCCCGCCACCCCAAATAAAAAATAGAACCACTATATGATCCAGCATTCCCACTTCTGGGTATTTGTCCAAAGAAAATGAAACCCTAAATGAAAAAGATATGTTTCCTTTCCTCGTTCATTGCTGCACTGTTTATAAGAGCCACAAAATGGAAACAGCCTAAGTGTCCATTGATGAATGGATGGATAAGGGAAATGTGGTATCTATACAATGGAATATGGACCCTGAGGGTATTTTGCTAAGTGAACTAACTCACCTAGGAAAGACAAATACTGCAAAATATGCGTAATCTAAAATAAGTAAGTAGATTACTACCCCTTCACCCCCAAAACCTAAATGAACTCACAGATTCAGAGAACAGATTGTTGGTTGCCAGAGACATGGGGTGACAGGTGGGCCAAATGGGTGAAGGAAGTTAAAAGACAAAAATTTCCAGTTATAAAATAAATAAGTTATGGGGATGGAATGTACATCATGGTAACTATAATTAATAGTACTGTCTGCGTATTTGAAAGTTGCTAAGAGTAGATTTTAAAAGTCCTATTACAAGAAAAAAAAATCTATAACTATGTACGGATGTTAACTAGACTTACTGTGTTGATCATCTGCAATACATACAAATAGCAAATCATGTTATATATCAGAAACTAATATAATGTTGTATATTAGTTATACCTTAATAAAAAACTAAATTATATAAAAAAGAGGAATCAATCTTAGAATTTCTACAATGCATAATATGGTTTCATCTATTTTGAACCTTAGGTACTCTATAAACAGGCCTATAGTTATTTATATATTTTAAAAATTGTGGCAAGGAGACTTAACATGAAGTCTTCCCTCTAAACAAAATTTTAGGTGTTCCATACAGTGCTTTAAATTATGTCATAAAGCAGATATCTAGATCTTAATCATCTTGCACAACTGAAACTTGATGCTCTTTGAATAGCAACTCCCCATTTCCATCTTCCTTTAGCCCATGGCATCCACCATCCTACTCTTTGCTTCTGAGTTTGGCTTCTTCAGGCACCTCGTTTAAGTGGAATCATGCAGTATTTGTCCTTCTGTGACTGGCTTATTTCACTTAGTGGAATGTAGTCAAGGTTCATCTGTGTTGTTGCAAATGGCAGAATTTCTTTCTTGAGGAACCTTTTAAGTCGATAGAACCTGCTTATATCTTCTGAAGACTGTATCTTGCTATGAGAAACTGTTCCTTGATTTTCTGAAGGTTTATTCAGGGGACTTAAATGTTATCTTTTTATTATATTTATACCTAAGTATAATAATAAATAAATATGTTAAGATTTTATAATTATGCATTCTGCTACTATGGCTTGTGGTACATAAGGTATAACTTAAATAACAGTCACCGGCAATATTACTTAGAGCTAACAGGTACCAGGTCTTTGGCTAAAAGCTTTTCACGCATTTCAAAATTTTAATCCTTATGAAACTTCTGTGCAGAATACATGATTATCCCATTTTGTAGATGAAGAAACTGAGACTTAAGGAAATTACAGATTTAAGAACATAAAGTCTATACACAGCAAAGTACAAAATACATTAGCTGTGACCAGTGCTGCTTAAGGAGCAGGTCTAAACTATTTGTTATGGGTCCAACATGACATAAGAAGAGCTTCTGCTGAAATGTAAATCAAATGAATCATAATTCATTTTCCCATTAACATATCAGAATTGTCAACTAGAAGGTGCCCGCTATCCTCCTATAAAAATAGAACCCCTATCTTGGTATTTGTTAAGTGTACTGATGCTTGCTTCATTGAGAAAGACTTGCTTAAAAAAAAAATGGTCAGCTGAACTCTATAGTGTGTTTAGTGGATAGTTTGTTCACGGTCTGACTTAACTTCACATCTGGGCAGGGGCCACCAACAAACACATTATGTTCCAGCCAGGGTCTCCAGCCCATTCTTTGAGCAGCACTCTATCTGTGGGGTCAAATACCTAACAGTTCAGTTTAAGCAGAGTCCAAGCTGGCCTCAAAGAATTAGAACATTGATGTGAAATGTTCAGGGTATCTTTAATCACTTCATTGGCGCATTCAAAACACCAATATCTACTCAGCATACATGATGGGCAAGGCACTATAATTAAAAAATTATAGGGTCATTGCCTACTTTATGAAGTTTGCCATCTAAATGGAGTGAAAAACTACTGCAAAACAAACAAACAAAAAAAGCAAACAAAAACTCATGATACTGATGTATTACTGGTAAAGGCCTAGGAAGTTGACGCAGACCCAAGAGACAACCCATGCAGCTGAGGGAGGAAGCTGCAGGGTAATCTGCCAAAGCTCTGTGGTAGAGGGAAAGTATAATCAAGTTCTTTAATGACGAAACACTCCATATGGTCTGATAAAAATGGAGAGTCAGAAAAAAATGGTCACATTCCAAGGAAAATAAGAGAAAGTAATCAAGTGAAGTGGAGACTTTGAAGGGAAAAGGGAAAGGTAGACTAGGAAAGTAAACTGGCCCTCAGGGACATGAGGGGCAGATGCTTAATAAGCATACCAAGTTTCTTGAGGGAAAGCTTTTTATTGCTGAAGGCTAACTATATATTTTTTTAAAGATTTTTAAAAAATTTATTATTTGACAGACAGAGATCACAAGTAGGCAGAGAGGCAGGCAGAGAGAGAGGAGGAAGCAGGCTCCCCTCTGAGCCGAGAGCCGGATGCAGGGCTTGATCCCAGGACCCTGGGATCATGACCTGAGCTGAAGGCAGAGCATTTAACCCACTGAGCCACTCAGGGGCCCCAAGGCTGACTGTCTTAATAAGGGAGCAGAGACTTGGGTAGGGACAGTGTTTTCCATTTTTAGTATGCAAGGGTGCACTTTTCTGCATAATTCCTTACTTTGCATGAATTGTCATGAATACCCTGCAGGTTTAGTTTTAGTTCAGGTTTATGTATTAAGGATGGGACATTTTCTGTATGAACAACTTCTAAAAAGCCCTACCTGGGTAAATAATGTGCATATTCACAGCCTTTAAAAGTATCTGATCCAAGATTTAGGCCTAAATCAAAATGAATTTTCCTAGGAAGTCTTTAGTAAGTAATATCCTGGGATATGTTCCAGGAATAATCAGTTTCTATGATATTTTCCAAGTTTTACGTGGTGAGTTTAAATTGAGAAAGCTCCTTTAACTATATACATTTGTTCCAGATTAAAGAACAGCCAATTTACTGGGGGCAAGTATTTCTTTAAGACTGAATATACATTTTCCTCTCTGTAAGACTTTTTCTCATACTTTGGTTTTATATTTACAAGATGTTAACCATATGAATCCCTAAATTCAAACCAGTGAAAGACAGCGGTTGAATGTGAAGTTTGCTCCTTTCCATTTCAAAGTTCAAATGCCTATCTCTGTCCTAATTCACTAGGGAACCACCTGGAATACGTATACTGCTGATTATATATGTATCTCCACATAATTTATGTAGTAGAAGAAAAGCCTATATTTCTTCTTCTTTAAACCTGTGTAAGTGACTGGCAGTTACTGAAAGATTTAATGACCTAGATTATTTCACAGAAGGAGGGAAGTACCTGCCCGAAAAACCATTAACATCGCAATAATTTCACTTAGTTTTAGTAATGGGAAGGGAAGGTGAAATCAGGATGGGCTATATTTGCATTTCAGCTTAGAATAATAAACTGACATTTGCCAAACATTTCCAAGTGAATTTGCACATCTTTCCCACAACCATTTATTTTCATATTAGTTGCTTCTCATTTCCAGATATACTCTTGTGTAATTAGGGTTAACGTCAACCTAAGCTTGAAAAAATCTGTTCAAGAGAGTTAGAGATGGAGGAGGAGGACAGGAAGCCCCCATCAGACATAACCACACAGTGGGGTACAGAAACCTGGCCACAGGCACAGGTTGTATGAAAATGAGGAATGGGGGCAGGGTGGGGGGCACGGGATGAGCCTGTGGCAGATCAGGGGCAAGGAAGCTTCTCAGAAGAAAATACAAAGGAAGTGGAGAAAAGAGAACAAGATGACAAATTACTATCCAGCAACCTGAGCACAGGCAGGAGAGATGCCTTGCCAGCTTCTACTAGGCTTTAAGAGCTGATGGGATCATATGAAAGAAGTCAGGACTTCCGGGAATCAGCGAGATGAATCTGGTCCTTGGGGAGGACTTGACCTTAGAGTGGGTCCTGAAAGTCAGAATTTCTCACAATGGCACTCAAAGAAAGCTATTAAAGGTATACCTCCAAGAAGTTTTCAGTTTGCCTATGTGTGCATGTGTGTATTCTCTGCTAGAGAAAGGGGCTACTGTCTAAATTTCCATCTTTTTTTTTTTTTTAGCACCCTTCTGTTAGTGAACTTCAGACACAAAAATCAGCATTCAATAGGCTCTTTGCGGTCAAAGTGTGGAAGGAAAGATTTTTCTAATTTAGAGTTCTGAAACGCTTTCATGAAGCTTATGACACTGTCTTCCTTTCTATATTTTGCTGTCAATTATGAGTTCCACTTTGCCTGCAGAGAAATTTTTTTATAAGCAGTTGCTTTCCTGTAAGATGGAATAACACAGTTGACAGCATTCTCTGCTCTGTCATTAATTTATGTTATCCATTGTGGTTGCAAAGATTAAAACCAAGTCCCTGATGCATTTGTAACTCATAGAATTCAATTTTAATTCAGCATTAATTAATGTGCCATTAAGCATATTCTCTTTTTTCCCTGACACTGCATGATATTAAATCCTTTTAAGCTTTTAGTTGTTCTTAGTCATTTACACTATTTGAAAATAATGTGTTGTGACACAGCAGGCAGAAGTTAAATCTATAGCTGATTTAAGTCAATGCATTCCAAATCACAATTCATTTACCTATTAATATATCAGAGTTGTCAACTAGAAAGCGTTTGTTATCCTTATTATAGTAACAGAATTTCTATTACAGTGTTTGTCACAAAAACTTTATAGAAAATACTTTTGACGTGCTTAAGTCTCATTCCCCGTGAGAGGCAATCTTGCTATGTGTGGAAATAAAAGTTGATGCCCTAGAAATCCTATTGTAGAAAAGAAGCTGGAATAAGAACATGACACTAAGTTATTTGTTCTTCGGATGGGAAAGAAAAATAAGTATAGTAGAATTGATAAATGACTTTCTAATGCTTAACCAGAGTTTAGTATTTTTGTGTTACCGTAAATCACCTGATCTTTAAATTTAGAGCATCTATAAGAGGCATTAATTCATAGAGGTTTTTCGTGAAGGTCAGTTCTGAATATTTATGGCATGTGTTTGTTTTTTTTTTTAAAGATTTTATCCATTCATTTGACAGAGAGAGAGAGAGATCACGAGTAGGCAGAGAGGCAGACAGAGAGATAGAGGGAAGCAAGCTCCCCACTGAGCAGAGAGCCCGATGTGGGGCTGGATCCCAGGAACCCGGGACCATGACCTGAGCCGAAGGCAGAGTCTTTAACCCACTGAGCCACCCAGGCGCCCCCGTCACGTGTTTATGCTTTTGCCTAGGAAATCAGATTGGAGACAAGTCATTTTATCTCTGTATTTTGTGAAAAGCAGTACTCAACTAGGTGATACAGGTTCTTATTTTCAAAGAATATATGCCTGCCCACAGCTGAGTCCGAGAACCAGCAGACTAATGGTGGTGGCATCATATGAACAGTACCTGATCAGGAGGCTTCTTTTTTCATTCCCACTCAGAAAAAAGAAAAAAGAGACCTTACAAAACCATTTTGTCTATTTTCTCTCAGAGCAAATTGTCTTTCCTCCTAAAATGGCCTTCCATTTTATAGGATCATAAAAGTATAACTGTCACAGCCGAAATTTATCAAACATGTTAAATGTAGCATCAAACATGTTATATGCAAAGCAGTCAGTGTTCCACTGTGAGGCTGACAGAGGTATGCCAAGTATCCTATATTTCCTTCTACAAAAAAGAAATGAAGAGATCCTACAGTAAACACAGAGGAATTATCACTCAAGTTGAATTACCTGAGCATCTGTACTAAATAGAAACTATGCCAATCTAGTGATCATTATAGTCATTAGTCAAATGAGTACACTAATATAGGTCATTATAAAAACAACTGGCCACAGAATTCCCCTAAGACATCACATTTGAGCCCAGTAATTAAAATTTTGACATAGTTTCATATACTTTTCCATTACTAACTGCAAATTATAGAAGGTGATTCGATCAAAATGTACAATTCTTATAGTTTACATATTGTTAAGTTTATTTATTTATTTTAAGAATTTATCTATTTGGGGGGTGCATGAGCAGGGGAGGGGCAGAGGGAGAGAGAGAATCACAAGCAGACGTTATGCTCAGCATTGAGCCCGACGTGGGGCTCAATCTCACAACCCTGAGATCATGACCTGAGCTGAAACCAAGAGTCAGATGCTTAACCAACTGAGCCATTCAGATGCCCTGGCACTGTTTAGTTTCAAATAGGAGACAACTTTGTGATGCTTTGGGTGTGTGATCCATCCAAGATAGATTTCTAAAAGATCAATAAATACTCTGAATTAGTCTCAAGCAAATCACTGCTTGCCAGAGTCCTGTAAGCAGTAGCCTTCATTAAAAAGAAAGAAAGAAAGAAGGAAATAGAGAAAGAAAGAAAGAAAAAGGGACATTGTTTTTAATGTTGTTCCTAGATGCTTTTGTATTCAGAACCTGGAATAATTGAAAAGCATACTTTCTTATAACTGCAAGAAGAAAGCAGATGAAAATTGTGAGCTGAATTGGTCAGGGGGATGAAGGGTATCCTTAGACAGGATGCTTGGTGTGAACTAGCAGGTCAGGCCTATTTGGGCACCTAACCTAGTCAGTGTGGTTGAGCCAGAAACCCTTGATGCAGTCAGTGTGTCAGAACTGATGTTGTGTCCAGAACATCTGTTTGAACAGACCCCATGTCCAGGTTTTCATATGATTATTGGATGTTAGGTAAACATTGGTTGAAGTTTTAGCTGTGAATCATGATCAGCAAAATCTTGGGGTAAGATCTCTAAGCATACAAACTTTTTTTTAGACAGGATAAGCATTCCTCAGCAGAACACAAGCCAGGATGTCTGACTCTGCAGACATGGGAATTTTAAGTTCATCATACCACAGATCTGACCATAGATCTGAACAAATCATCTAATTCTAAGTTCATCATACCATAGATCTGACCGAAAAGCACAATTATTTCGAACCCAGATAATGAGCAGGAAAAGGAGCAGCAGCAGATTAATATCTCACTTTATCACTGAAGAAAGACATTGCATTTTGTTTTTGAGCTTCAAAACACAAATGCTGATTTTTGCCAGGGTCTTTTTACCTGCACCCCTTTCCCCTGCTCCAGCTGTAAGTTCTTCAGTTGCTGTGTGAAAGATCACAGTGTCATAGACTTGCCTTGTCCTTAAGAGAGACAACTTTCTTCTGAAATAATGCAGTGGGACCACTATCTTCAGCAAATGTCTCTACCTCATTTCAAAGATCTTGGGGTTGAAAGTGTTTCTGTCCCTTCTGAGTTTTGGATGATTGGCCCACTATATGGTGCTGGCACTGATTAGAGCAGTTTTCATCTGGTGGCAGAACTCATGGTTCTAAGTGGCACAGTATTATCTTTTGTAGACTAGACAATACCACAAATGGGTAAGAGGAATAATCATATACATTGCCTCATTTTAAATTTGTCCAGGCATTCAGCTATATAAACTATTCCTGTTCACTTGGTCCTAAATAACAAATTGACTGGGGAAAATATAAGGGAGCACCAAAGAAATTTATCTCAAATTACTGCAGGGAATTGAATTTGTGGCTCAGTTGAAATAGGTAACCACTTCTATTTAACAGGCTATGAAGAGCTATCAGATGGCCTTGTGATGTGTATTCTTTAGGATGACCTTTGGCAAGTTATGGTGGGTCCTGAGGCACTTGAGGCCACAAGTGATGTACTACTTTCTTATGAAATTTTCTGTTAACATTCTCTGTGAATCAGACAAATCAAAAGGCTGGTGTCTTATCTAATAGAGTTTTTTTTTGTTGTTGTTCACTTATTTCACCTATTACTGTAGGACCATCAAATGAACAATGGCTTTAGATGAAAGAAAGGGGAGGTATTTGAATGCCACAATTTAATTGACATAACTAATGATAAGATGTGGACTGCACTGAGTCTTCAGCTAGGCCTGGTACAATACTTGTCATTTTGTATTTTACATACATGAGGTATGTAACTTGGACTTACAGCAATTTTAGCTAACTTATATTAGAAAAGGTTATTATTTTCCCCAAGTGATTCTCTGACCATACTTTATCACAAGATAGTGATACTGATTAATGTAAACAGAGCTAGAAAAAAAGCTTTTAGGTAAGATAAACTACTCTTTTTTTTTTTTTAAGATTTTATTATTTATTTTTTTTGACAGAGAGACATCACAAG
This sequence comes from Mellivora capensis, assembly GCA_004024625.1. NCBI lineage: Eukaryota > Metazoa > Chordata > Mammalia > Carnivora > Mustelidae > Mellivora > Mellivora capensis. The sequence goes on along the minus strand of PISX010017159.1, from coordinate 1,469 downwards.
TAGGCAGAGAGGCAGGCAGAGAGAGAGAGAGAGAGGGAAGCAGGCTCCCCGCTGAGCGGAAAGCCGGACGCGGGGCTCAATCCCAGGACCCCGGGATCGTGACCTGAGCCGAAGGCAGTGGCCTAATCCACTGAGCCACCCAGATGCCCCGATAAACTACTCTTAATTGAGAAAATATTAATGAGTAATCATGACTTTTCCAGAATAATCAAAAAGTTATATGTAGAATTATTAAATACAATTTAGTAAGGTTGCTTTCTATATCTTCCTTCAGATTTTTCAGAGCTATCATGAGTTAAAAATGTTTCAAACTCATCAACGTGGATAGAACTGGAGGGTATCATGCTAAGTGAAATAAGTCAATCAGAGAACAACAGTTGTCATATGGTTTCACTCATATGTGGATTATAAGAAATAGCACAGAGGATTATAGGGGAAAGGAGGGAAAACTGAATGGGAAGAAATCAGAGAGGTAGACAAACCATGAAAGACTCTTGACTCTGGGAAACAAACAGGGTTGGGAAAGGGGAGGTGGGTGGGAAGAAAGGGTAACTGGGTGATGGGCCTTAGGGAGGGCATGTGATGTGATGAACACTGGGTGATATATAAGACTGATACTCTCTGAACTCTACCTCTGAAACTAATGATGTACTATACATTGGCTAATTGAATTTAAATTAAAAAAAGTTCTCAAACTTCTGAAAATAAATGCAATTTCTGTAGAAAATGCCTTTCTTGATCTATAATTAATTTAAAATCAGCAATATTCATTTTTAGTGCTCCCAAGTTTCCAGAGTTCACCTAAATTCTGTATATTATAAACGTAATCATCTTTATCTTGGTCACTTTCTAAAAAAGTTTTGCTAAGTGTTTTGCAAAACAACATTGAGACACTGGAAGCCTAAAAGTACACACAAAATTTCATTCACACTCAAATTTAAAGGAGGCAAGAGGGAAAGGAAGAGGCTATTAAGTTATTAGCAAGTTACTCTAGAAAATAAAAAGCAAAAGATAAGATCATTTTACAATAACCATTATTCCAGATTTCATATTATTCCTCCAAGTGGAAACATGAAAGAAACAAAAAAATAGGTAAGGAAATTCCACAGAGAATGGAAAGGAAACTATAAAGCTCTTAGATGGGGAATAAAATAAAAACTAAAAAGGAAGAGGAAGGTAAATGAAATAGCTAGATGAAAAGGTAGACAAAAGCAGGCAATTTGCATAAGAAAAGCATTCCTGAAACATTTTCGCAGGATGTTTCTAATATTCCTAACTTTTTGCCTAGTTTCAAATTCAGGAAACAAGTAAGTGTGCAGAAGAAAGGGAACATTGAAAATATTGTAAGGGCCTACTTAGCCAGAGCGAGCCATTTTGTTGTTTATGCAGTAAACTTGGATTGACCCTGCCCCCTACCCCCCAGAGGAACTTACTTGGTGACCCGTCTGGGAAACCAGTAAAATATGACT
>PISX010017158.1:0-44430 GCA_004024625.1 Mellivora capensis | reverse complement strand
TTTTTTTTTTAAAGATTTTATTTATTTATTTATTTGACAGACAGAGATCACAAGTAGGCAAGAGAGGCAGGCAGGGAGAGAGAGGAGGAAGCAGGCTCTCCGAGGAGCAGAGAGCCCGATGTGGGGCTTGATCCCAGGACCCTGGGATCATGACCTGAGCCGAAAGCAGAGGCTTTAACCCACTGAGCCACCCAGGTGCCCCAATTTTATTTATTTATGACAGAGAGAGACAGCAAGGGAGGGAGCACAAGCAGGGGAAGTGGGAGAGGGAGAAGCAGGCTCCCTGCTGAGCAGGGAGCCCGATGCAGGACTCGATCCCAGGACTTTGGGATCATGACCTGATCTGAAGGCAGATGTTTAATGACTGGGCCACCCAGATGCCCCTCTCGGTCTTTTTCTTACTGTTTTTTGAGCATTCTCTATTCTGGATATGACCCCTTAGTTGGTTACTCAGATCCATTTTTTCACTCTATGTCTGGCTTGCCTTGGCACTCTATTAAGGGTGTCTTGATGAACACAAGTTCTCAAAGTTTTTTGAGGAAACTAGAGCTGTTTTATTTGTATACTTTACATGCATAAATTCACAGATTTTAAGTGTTCAGTTTAATCAGTTCTGGCCATTATATGTATGTGTGACTACCACCCCAGATAACATAAGCAGTATTTCCATCACCCCAGAGAGTTCTCTAGTACCTCTTTCCAGACCCTTCTTTACCCATCTTCCAGAGGTAACCACTTTCTGATTTCTATCACCGCAGATTAGTTCTACTTGTTCTAGAATTTCCTATAGATGGAATGAAAAGTATGCATTCTCTTGTGTATGACTTCTTTTGGTCAACATACTTTTTTTTGTTGTTGTTTTGTTTTGTTTTTAGATTCACCAAAGTTATTGCATTATCAGCAGTTTTTCAGAGAGAGAACAAGCAGGGGGAAGGGCAGAGGGAAAGGGAGAGAGAGAATCTTTTTTTTTAATTAAAAAAAATTTATTTATTTGTCAGAGAGAGAGCGAGCGAGCACAGGCAGACAGAGTGGCAGGCAGAGGCAGAGGGAGAAGCAGGCTCCCTGACAAGCAAGGAGCCCGATGTGGGACTCGATCCCAGGACGCTGGGATCATGATCTGAGCCAAAGGCAGCCGCTTAACCAACTGAGCCACCCAGGCATCCCTAGAGAGAGAATCTTAAGCAGGCTCTCTGCCCAGTGTGGTGCCCAACTTAGGGCTCAATCTCATGACCCTGAGATCATGACCTGAGCTGAAATTGAGTCAGACACTTAGCCGACTGAGCCACCCAGGTGCCCAGGCAGTTCATTACTTTTTATTGCCGAGTAGTATTTATTGAGTGAATAGATCCCAATTTGTTTATTCATTCTATCAATGGACATTTGTATTGTTTCTAGATATACACATAAATCTCTCTCTGCATTTAATATATATTATACAAATATTAAATATTTTAATGTTGCACTTTAATTACTTAATGATATTTAATAATATATTAAATATAGGGTATAAATATATATGTTAAAATTTAATTTTGAGATAATTGTAGATTAATATGCAACTGTAAGAAATAATATAGAGATTCCATGTATCCTTTGCCCAATTTCCCTCAGTGACATTTTGCAAAGCTGTAGTACAATATCACAACTAGGATATGACCTCGATGATGTCAAAATACAGAGCAAGAACTCTACTTGTTCCCCTTTTGTAGGCATGCCCATTTCTCTTGCACTCTGAAACTCTTCTTAATCCTTGGCAACCACTAATCTGTTCTCCATTTCTATTACTTTATCCTTCAAGAGTGTTGTATAAGTGAAATCACATAGTATGTAACCTTTTGGGATTGGTTTTTGTTTTTTTTTAAAGATTTTATTTATTTATTCGACAGAGACCACAAATAGGCAGAGAGGCAGCAGAGAGAGAGAGGGGGAAGCAGGTTCCCTGCTGAGCAGAAAGCCCGATGTGGGGCTCGATCCCAGGACCCTGGGATCATGACCTGAGCCGAAGGCAGAGGCTTTAACCCACTGAGCCACCCAGGTGCTCTCTGACTGACTTATTTCGCTTAGTATAGTACCCTTTAGTTCCATCCATGTTGCAAATGGCAAGATTTCATTCTTTTTGATGGATATACACTTATATATATATATATATAAATATATTTTATATGAATTTAAAAAAATTCATTCTTTTTGATGTATATACACTTATATATATATATATAAATATATACTTATATACACTTATATATATATAAGTGTATATAATATATATACACTTATATATATTATATATATATTACTCATATATATCTATATCTAGATATAGATATCTATCTATCTATCTCCTACATCTTCTTTATTCATTCATCTGTTGATAGACATCTGGCATCTGGGCTCTTTCCATAGTGTGGCTATTGTGGACATTGCTGCTATAAATATAGGGCTGCAGGTGCCCCTTCGGATCACTATTTTTGTATCCTTTGGATAAATACCTAGTAGTACAATTGCTGGGTTATAGGGTAGTTTTATTCTTACTTTTCTGAGGAACCTCCATACAGTTTTCCAGACTGGCTGCACCAGTTTGCATTCCCACCAACAGTGTAAGGTGGTTCCCCTTTCTCCGCATCCTCTCCGACATCTGTTGCTTCCTGACTTGTCAGTTTTAGCCATTCTGACTGGTGTGAGGTGATATCTCATTGTGGTTTTGATTTGTATTTCCCTGATGCTAAGTGATGTTGAGCACTTTCCCCGTGTGTCTGTTTGCCATCTGGATGTCTTCTTTGCACAAATGTCTCTTCATGTCTCCTGTTCATTTCTTGACTGGATTTTGTTCTGTTCTGTTTTGTTTTGGTCCCCAGGTTCTTTCAAGCATTCAGAGTTCTTTGTTTTTTTATTGCTGAGTTGTATTGCATGTTATGGATGTATCACACACTCTAACATTCACCTATTCAAGGGTGTCTGGGTTATTTCCGGTTTTTGACTATTATGAGTAAAGCTGCTATAAACATTTATGTGCAGATTTTTGCATGAATATAGGTTTTCATTTCTGTGGAATAAATGCCTAGGACTGCAATTGCTGCAATATATGGTACTTGCATATTTAGTTTTTAAAGAAAGTGCTAAAAGGCTTTCCAGAGTGACTGTCCTCTATTTTATAGTCTTACCACCAACACGAGTGACCCCGTTTCTCTGCATCCTCACCAACATTTGGTATTGTCACTGTTTTTTACTTTAGCCATTCGGATAGGTGTGATATCTTATTATGGTTTTAATTAGAATTTCCTTAATAGATAATGATGTTGAACATCTTTTCATGTACTTGTCATTTGTGTACCTCTTTGGTGAAATTCCTCTTAATGTCTTTTGCCCATGTTGTGAGTGGATTATTTACTTTCTGCTGCTTTTTTATTCTGTTAGTTTTAAAAAAACTTATTATGGTAAAACATAAAATTTATAATTTTAACCATTTTAAGTATACAGTTCAGTGGCATTAATTACATTGACACTGTTGTGCAACCATCACCACTAATTGTTTCTAAAACTTTTTCATCACCCCAACAGAAACTCTGTGGTCATTAAGCAATAACTGCCCTCGTCCATCCCCCACCTGTCCCCACCACCCCTGGTAAACTCTAATCTACTTAATGCCTCCATGAATTTGCCTCCTCTGGATATTTCACACAAACGGAATCATGCACTCTTTGTTCTTTTGTGTCTGACTTTTTTCACTTAGCGTTATGTATTCCTGTTGTAGCCCATATCAGAACTTCATTCCTTTTTATGGATGAGTAATATTCCGTTGTATGTCTATACCACGTTTTTTTTTTATCCACTCATTTGGTGGTGGACGCTTAGCTTGATTCCACCTTATAGCTGTTTTGGACATTGCTGTAATTAACATTGGCATACATATATCTATTCGAGTCCTTGCTTTCAGTTCTTTCGGTATAGACCTAGGAGTGAAATTGCTGTGTCATATGGTAATGTTCTATTTAGCTTTTTGAGGAACTGCCAAACTACCACAGCGCCTCTACCATTTGTACATTTCCATTACCAGTGTATGAGGGTTCCAACTCCACATCTTTGTGAACACTCATTATGTTCACTTATTTATTAATTTGTTTATACCCTAATAGATATGAAGTGTTATCTTATTGTGGTTGCTATTGGCATTTCTGTAATGACTAAGAATGTTGAGTATCTTTTCATGAACTGATTGGCTGTTTGTATATTTCCAGAGAAGTGCCTATTCAAATTCTTTGTCCATTTTTTGATAAGGTTCTTTGTCTTTTTGCTGTGGAGCTTTAGGTATTCTTTATATATTTCAGATCTTAATTCCTTATCAGATATATGATTTGCAAATATTTTCTCCTGTTGTGTAGATTGTTTTTTCACCTTCTTTATTTGTCCCTTGATGCAAAAAGGTTTTCAATTTTGATAAGGTTCAAGTTATCTGTTTTTCCTTTTCTTGCTTTTGCTTTTTAAAAATTTATTTATTTATTTATTTGAGAGAGAGAAAGCATAAGGTGGTGTAGGGGGAAAGGCAGAGGGAGAGTGGGAAGCAGGCTCCCTGCTGAGCAAGGAGCCAAATGAGAGGCTCCATCCCAGGACCCTGAGATCATGACCTGAGCTGAAGGCAGAGGCTTAACTGACTGAGTCACCCAGGAAACCCTTAAACAATTTACTTTATGATGAAGGATAATTGGAAGGCAGGGAGGCAGGGACAAGAGGCCGCCCCCCACCAACCCTAAGAGGAAACCATCCTTAAAAGGATCTTACACCACTCTGGAAGGAGCCCTCCAACTTTTCCCATATAATAGATGACAAATCTGCTTGGATGACAGACGCTGGGAGGGTTAATCAGATTAAGACAGCCTGCCAAGAAGCCCATAAAACCCTCTAGACTTAGAAACTCTGGTGGCAACCCTTTTGGGTACCCTCTCTCCTTGGGAGCTTTGTACTATCTCTTTGCTGCCCACCACTGTCTGGTCTACCTCCCCATTTTTCGAAGTGGTGTGACCAGGAGCCATGGGCACTGACAGAAAAAATCCTGCAACATCTTAAATTCCAGTGTAGTTAAGACACAGGGTTGTATTAGTTTCAGGTGTGCAATTTAGTGATTCATCACGTTCATACTTCACAAGTGCTTGGCAAATGCACTCTCTAATCCCCATCACCTAGTTTACCCATTCCATTCTCTTTTATGGCTGAGTAATATTCCATTGTGTGTGTGTGTGTGTGTGTATATATCTATATATATATAGATATATATATCAATCACATCTTCTTTGTCTATTCATCTATTAGTGGACACTTGGGCACTTCCAAAATTTGGACATTGTCAATAATGCTGCTATAAACACTGGGGTGCACATATCCCTTTGAATTAGTGTTTTTGCATTTTATTTTAATTCCGGTCTAGTTAATATACAGTGTTACATTACTTTCAGTCGTATAGTATAGTGATTCCACAGTTCCATACATCGCCCCGTGCTCATCATGACAAGTGCACTTCTTTTTTTTTTTTTTTAAATTTATTTATTTGTCAGAGAGAGGGAGAGAGAGAGAGCGAGCACAGGCAGACAGAGAGGCAGGCAGAGGCAGAGGGAGAAGCAGGCTCCCCGCCGAGCAAGGAGCCCGATGTGGGACTCGATCCCAGGACTCTGGGATCATGACCTGAGCCGAAGGCAGCTGCCCAACCAACTGAGCCACCCAGGCGTCCCGACAAGTGCACTTCTTAATCCCCATCGCCTAGTTCACCCACCCCTCCATCTACTTTTGCTCTGGTGACCATCAGTTTGCTCTCTAGAGTTAAGAGTCTATTTCTTGTCTTGTCTTGTCTTTTTTCCCTCTTTGCTTATTTGTTGAAATCATATGGTATTTCTCTTTGACTAATTTCACTTAGCATTATACTCCCTAGCTCCATCCATATCATTGCAAATGGCAAGATTTTATTCTTTTTAAAGACTGAATAATATTCCATTATATATAATATATATATATGTGACATCTATATGTGTGTTTGTAGATGTATATGTATGTATGGTTTTGTGTGTGCATACATCTGTATCTATCTATCTATATCTATATCACAACTTTTCTTCCTTCATTCTACGGACATGGGCTGTTACCATAATTTGGCTATTGCAAATAATGCTGCTATAAATATTGGGGTACCTGTATCCCTTTGTATTAGTGTTTTGTATATACCCAGGAGTGTGATTACTGGATCATAGGATAGTTCTATTTTTTGGTAGTTCTATCTTCAACTATTTTTGGTAGTTCTATTTTCAACTATTTTTGGTAGTTCTATTTTTAACTTTTGGAGGAACTTTTGGAAAACATACTGTTTTCCAGAGTGGCTGCACCAGTTTGCATTCCCACCAACACTGTGAAAGCGTTCTTTTTTCTCCACATCCTCACCAACACCTGTTATTTTTTGTGTTTTTGATTTTAGACTTTCTGACAGGGGTGAGGTCATATCTCAGTGTACTCTTTCTTTTTTTTGTTCTTTGATTAAATAGTAACTTTTGGTGTTATCTTTTGTTTTTTTTTAATTTACTTTTAAAGTAAACTATACCTGCAACATGGGGCTCAAACTCAGATCAAGAGTCGCATACTATGCCAAATGAGCCAGCCAGGTGCCCCCTTTTGTAGATTTTATTTGCATTTCCCTGATGATGAGTGATGTTGAGCATCTTTTCATGTGTCTTGGCCATCTGGATGTCTTTGGAGAAATGACTGTTAACGTCTTCTGCCCATTTTTAAATTGGATTATTCTTTGGGTTTTGAGTTTTATAAGTTCTTTATATATTTTAAGACACTAATCCTTTACTCGATTTATCGTTTGCAAATATCTTCTCCCATTCCATAGGTTGCCTTTTAGTTTTACTGATTTTTTTCCTTTGCTGTGCAGAAGCTTTTTATTTTGATGTAATCTCAGTAGTTTATTTTTGCTTTTGTTTCCCTTGCCTCAATTAACATATCTAGAAAAATATTGCTACAGCTTGTGTCAGAGAAATTGCTGCCTGTGCTCTCTTCTAGGATTTTTATGGTTTCAGGTCTCACACTTAGGTCTTTAATCCATTTTGAATTTATTTATGTATATGGTAAAAGAAAATGGTCCAGTTTCATTCTTTTGCATGTTGCTGTCCAGTGTTCCCAACACCATTTGTGTCAGAGTCTTTTCCCCATTTGATATTCTTTTCCGCTTTCTAGAAGATTAACTAACCCTATAATTGTGAATTTATTTCTGGGTTTTCTATTCTGTTCTGTTGATCCATGTGTCTGTTTTTGTGCCAGTACTGCACTGTTTTGATCACTACCACCTTGTAATATAACTTGAAGTCTGGAATTGGAATACTGCCAGCTTTGCTTTTCTTTTTCAAAATTGCTTTGCTATTCGGGGTCTTTTGTGGTTCCATATAAATTTTAATACATTTTTGTTCCATTTCTGTGAAAATGCTGTTGGTATTTTGATAGGGATTGGATTAAATGAGTAGGTTGCTTTGGGTAGTATAAACATTTTCACAATATTGTTCTTCCAATCCAGGAGCATGGAATTCCTTTACATTTCTTCGTGTTGTCTTCAATTTTTTTCATTAGTGTTTTATAATTTCCAGAGTTCATGTCTTTCACCTCTTTGGTTAGGTTTATTCCTAGGTATCTTATTATTTTGGGGGTAGTTATAAATGGGATTGTTTTCCTAAGTTCTCTCTTTGCTGCTTCATTATTAATGTATAGAAATACAATAGATTTCCACACATTGACTTTGTATCCTCTGACTTTCTTGAATTCATTTATCAGTTCTGGTAATTTTTTGGTGGAATCCTTATGGCTTTCTATATATAGTATCATGTCATCTGCAAATAGTGAAAGTTTTACTTCTTCCTTACTGATTTGGATCCTTTTTTTTTTTTTTTAAAGATTATTTATTTATTTGACGGGGAGAGAGAGATCACAAGTAGGAGAGAGGCAGGCAGATGGAGAGAGGGGAAGCAGGCTCCCTGCAGAGTAGAGCGCCCATGCGGGGCTCGATCCCAGGACCCTAAGACCATGACCTGAGCTGAAGGCAGAGGCTTAACCCACTGAGCCACCCAGGCACCCTGATTTGGATACTTTTATTTCTTTTTGAGGTCTGAGTGCTGAAGCTGGGACTTCCAGTACTATGCTGAATAAATGTGGTGAGAGTGGACATCTCTGCTGTGTTCCTGACCTTAGGGGAAAAGCTCTCAGTTTTTCTCAAACACTGAGGATGATGTTGGCTGTGAATTTTTCATCTATGACCTTTATTATGTTGAGGTATGTTTTCTCTAATCCTACATTGTTGAGGGCTTTTATCATGAATGGATGTCATATTTTGTCAAATGCTTTATCTGCATTCACTGACGTGATCATATGGTTTTTATCTTTTCTCTTATTGATGTGCTATATCATGTTGATTGATTTGCTAAATTTGAACCACACTTGCATCCCCAGAATAAATCCCACTTGATTGTGGTGAATGATTTTTCTAATGTATTGTTGGATTCTGTTTGCCAGTGTTTTGTTGAGGATTTTTGCATCTGTGTTCATCAGAGATATTGTCCTGTAGTACTTTTTTTGTGGTGTCTTTAACTGGTTTTGGTATCAGGGTGATACTTCATAGAATGAGTTTGGAAGTTTTTCTTCTTCTATTTTTTGGAATACTTTGAGTAGATTAGGTTTTAACTCTTCTTTAAATGTTTGGTAGAATTCACCTGTGAACTCTGGTTCTGGACTTTTGTTTGTTGGGAGTTTTTTGATTACTAATTCAGTCTCCTTGCTGGTAGTCAGTCTGTTCAAATTTTCTATTTCTTTCTACTTTAATTTTAGCAGGTTATATATTTCTAGGAATTTATCCATTTCTTCTATGTTGTTTAATTGGTTGGAATCTAGTTTTTCATAATGTTCTCTTACTATTGTTTGTATTTCTGTGGTGTTGGTTGGTAATTCTCCTCTTTCTTTGGTGATTTTGTTTAGGAATGGTGTAGGAAATATAGGGGTTCAGAGCTGATAGCCAAGAAAGAATTCTTGAGACATCTTTGGTGCAAAAAATGTGGTTTGATTAAAGCAAAGGAATAGAACACATGGGCTAAAAGGGCTGCACAGGGGTTGTGATGGGTGATCGATGATATAGTTTCTAGCTGGAAGAGGGTTAGGGATAGCCTAAGTCTCTATGGAATTTTGGAGGCAAGGTTTCCAGGACCTTGAGGGACTAGCTATTGTTAGGAAAAGGACATGTATTACTGTCTACTAAAACCTTAGTCATGAGACCGTTCAGATGTATATCAGTGGGCCATATGCTTGGGGGATGACTGCCAATATACATCTTGGAGGGTAGAGATAAAGGAAGTTTCCAAAGGGATTTTTATATGTTAAAGAAGACTTGCAGGGTCCTAGGGGTGGGTGGGATAATGAATGATAAGCTAAGATCGCCTTTTGCCCTTGGCAAAGTGTCAACATTGAGGTAGCTGAGTTCCTAGAGGAATGTCATTCTGCCTGTTTCAAGGACTTGTCAATGGGCTGTACACTCTAAGGATATTTAATTTGTTTCTTTTGCCTTTGTTTCCCACATAATTCCCCTCTGAACAGTTTTGACCCTTAAGTCTTTAAGGTTGCTGAGGGTGGAAGATCTCATCTTTGTAACTTCTTCCTGCTGAGTAGGGATGTGGAGATGTCCCTACCTATGGGTCAACACTGGTCAGTTGGCAGCTTTTTTTTTTTTTTTTAAAGATTTTATTTATTTATTTGTCAGAGAGAGCAAGCACAGGCAGACAGAGTGGCAGGCAGAGGCAGAGGGAGAAGCAGGCTCCCCGCCAAGCAAGGAGCCCGATGTGGGACTCGATCCCAGGACGCTGGGATCAGGACCTGAGCCGAAGGCAGCTGCTCAACCGACTGAGCCACCCAGGCGTCCCGAGTTGGCAGCTTTTATATAGGAGTTACAAAAGGCAGAGGCAATTGAATCCAAGGGAGACCGCATGTATGGATCTTCCCAAAAGGAAAGGATCATCTGTTGGCTTAAAGTTATGGCTGTGAAGGAGTCTTGGTATAAGGTGGAGATACATGGGGAAAAACAGTAAAACATGATTAGAATTACAAAGAAAAAGAAGCCCAAGTAAGAGTCCTTTGATAGTTGACAAATATCCTCCTCCAGTCCATCATTAAAAGAAAGAGAAGGGTTTTTTAAAGTTCTGATTTGAGTATTCATCTCAGTTAAAACCCAGAAATATTTTTGTGGTAATCTGGAACATATATACAGCATCCTGTTTTTATGACAGAACAAGTTCCACCTTGTGCAGAAGTTAAAACATCTAATGACATTTTATCTTATAAAACTGCTTTATGCATTGGTGTTACTTCAGTATTTAGTAGGGAAATGCTATTTGGAGGGTTATTTGGGGCTTTGACTGTGTACTTATTAAGAGCTTCCGGGTGCCAAACAATATTTTCCAGTCCCAAAGAGGGAACAGAGATGGATCTAGATGTGGATCTAGATGGATCTAGTGGATGCTAGATGTTCATAGCAATGAAACACAGACTGTGTCCTCCATTGTTTTAAATTTGGAAGGTTGGCTGGGTTTATAAAGGTTTTAATAACGTATCTGTGTATCCAGGCAAAACCTAGAGTACAGTGTTCTATCCAGCCTAGGGGAAGCCACGGCTACAAGTTAGAGCTGCATAGCCACTGGGTCCCATTAGGAGTCGGTCATCTACTTTTGGGCCTCCTTGAACTGCAGTCAGGATATCAAGGGCCGTTCGGTTTTGGAGAGCCACCTTTCAAATTTGTGGGTGACTATGACTTGGGTCTGGTTAAAGATAGCTGTTGTGTGCTCGGCTAAAGCCTCTATTTGCAATTTTACATCAATAGAGGTAGTTCCTAGGACAAATGTGATTAAGGAATGAAACCATCAAGAAGCCCTCTTTGTTTGAAGTCTAGCCTTAACAATATCCTAATTCTGAAGAATCACTGGCAAGTGGGAGAAGACTTGTCTCAGGAGGTAAGGGCATCTCCAAATGCATCATCTAATCCAATCATAGGGAAAGTGGGGCCATCCATTATCTCCACAAGTCCATAGTTACCCCACGGAGAGGGGTATGCTCTGGCTTTTCAGGAACAATTTTGTTATCCTAGCCAGACAGAAATGGTTAAGGTGATAGCTGAGCTATACAATTGTTGGGAAATCACTCCTATTTTCCAGTTGTTCAAATAATCATATTCCCATGGGGCCCTGTTATCCCCACAGAATAACAGAGTACAAAGATTGTGAGGGATTGTGGCAATTTCTGTGAAGTCTACATTATGTTGTCTCCCTTAGGCAAACAACTACCAAAGACAATCAGAAATAGGATTTAACATCTAGATAGGTGTGTTAATGAGATGTAATTTTTCTCTCTAAAATCACCTTTATTTCCAAAGATAGCTAGATTATGGCTAATTCATTTGCAAAACAAGTCCAAGCTTAACAAACTTGACCTAATTATTTACATCTGCTCAGCGAGAATAGTGATTGACTATATAGATCTTTTAAAATCTGCTTTGCTGGAACTTTTACAAGGAATCTAGATTGAACTTTTAGTAGCCTCTCAAGGCCGGAAGCCAAGCCAAGTACATGCCATCAGACATGCCTGCAAAACCTGTAGATGGGGGTGGATTCCTCTTCATGAGTTCCCCAAAGTATCCTGGGGTTCCTACACCTGCTAGGAAATGACAATCTTTACTCACCTGGTGAGGCTGCTGGGAACTCTCTAAGCAAGGGATCAGGCCAACATTTTTAAGGGGCTTTAGGCTCCATATTTCATAAAGTCAACCTTAATTCTTTAAAGCTGGTAATATCCAAATCTATGCATGTCTCTCTCAAATAGGGCATTCCAGTCAAAGCCTTGGTAAAATAACCCATGTTTCCAATGGTGTCCTCTTACAAGGGGAACAAATGTTTATTGAACTTATGCAAATGACTGATTGCCATGGAAGAAAGATACTTACTGAGACCTTTGAATGCCAGAAGGTCCAAGTTAGAGAGAAGAGTTAAATGCTTCAATTTGGTCACAAATGAATACTTTATCACATTTCTGTAAGTCATAGATATCTTAAGAGAAAGTTTCCTTAATCTGGAAGAAAAAATGTTAGAGAGCCAGCAATGTTTCAAACAAGAGTCACAGAACTATCATCATCTTTTTTAGTACATTTAGTCTCATGTTACTAATTCTTCAGTTTGAATGCAGCTTTTTAGTTCTGGAAATTCTACCCATTTTAGTTTTGATTGTAAAGATATCAAATACCTATATTTGTCAAAAGCCCTTTTTATGAATCTCCTTGAAGATGAAACTCTTGTCAGACCATCAGAACAATTACTATAAATGACAAAAACCCTGAAATGGACATTGTTAATGATCTGAGAGATCATTATGATGCAATTGACAAGGAAATTCAGTTATTTCTGACACATAACACTCCAATAATCAGAACGTCATGTGATAACCTTATACCAGAATGCAACATAATAAATAAACAAGCCTAATTGGTCAGAGAGACATTGTTTATGATTTAAATTTTGGGGAAGTTTGTTAAAACCTTAGAAAGTTTTAAAGCACTTGCCTAAATAGGATTAAAGATCATCAAAGACCTGATAAAAACAAGCACATAAACTGGTTTTTCTGGGCAAAAAGAAGAGAAAACAACTTTGTTTACATTTTCTTATAGCAGACCAACAATTCAAGAAAATTGGCTTTTTTAAAAAAATTTTCGACAAAGCAGGAAAAAATATACAGTGGAAAAAAGACAGTCTCTTCAATAAATGGTGCTGGGAAAATTGGACAACTATATGTAGAAGAACGAAACTTGACCATTCTCTTACACCATACACAAAGATAAACTCGAAATGGATAAAAGACCTCAATGTGAGACAGGAATCCATCAGAATCCTAGAGGAGAATTTTTTAAAATTTCTTTTCAGTGTAACAGAATTCATAGTTTTTGCACCACACCCAGTGCTCCATGCAATGCGTGCCCTCCGTAATACCCACCACCTGGCTCCCCCAACCTCCCACCCCCCGCCCCTTCAAAACTCCTCAGGTTGTTTTTCAGAGTCCGTAGTCTCTCATGGTTCATCTCCCCCTCCAATTTCCCTCAACTTCCTTCTCCTCTCCATCTTCCCCTGTCCTCCGTGTTATTTGTTCTGCTCCACAAATAAGTGAAACCATATGATAATTGACTCTCTCTGCTTGACTTTTTAACAGAGATAAAACAGAATACCAGTGTATTTTTAACATCCATTCATTTCAACCTTAGTCCATTCTGACCACACATACAATTGCTTTCCAAAAATTTCCCTTATCATCCTGAACACACATACAATTGCTTTCCAAAAATTTCCCTTATTAGTGTCAGTCTTAATTATATTTAGCAGGATTTAAACTCTCAGAAACCAGTCTCCAGTGAAAACTAAGTAATAACCAATTGTGAACTGTCACACCAGGATTTTTTTTTAAATTTTAAATCGATTACTTACTTTTTAAAAAAGATTTTATTTATTTGATATATATATATAGAGCACAAGCAGGGGAAGAGGCAGGCAGAGGGAGAAGCAGACTCAGTGATGGTGGAGCAAGGAGTCCGATAAGGGACTCCATCCCAGGATCCTGGGATCATGACATGAGCCAAAGGCAGATGCTTGATAGACTGAGCTACCCAGGTGTCTCCACACAGAATGCTTTAATGACAAATTTATGAATCAGTTAAGCACAAAACATGTTTTCCAACAGACCCAAATATCCTTAGTTTCTTTGCAATAAGAAGTCAAAGCACAAACCTACGTTTAGTAATCAATGCCTTAGTACTTTATCCTGTTTGGAAAAGACCTAGATGTCCAACGAATTCAATACAATTTATCATCCAAACAAAACATTAAAGTTTCAGGTTACCAAAGACTTCGAAAGCCATTTTAACAATTACCCTTAAGAACTTTGAGGCAGACAAAATGAACCAGTATTTTAAATCATCTTTTTGCTAATAAATTGCAACAGAGATAACATGAGCTTATTTGATCTACACTAAACCTTGGTAGAATAAAAGTTTCATATTTAATGTTTATAACTCTAAAGATGTGTATCTTAAACCAACAAACTTAAATTCGTTTGAATACTGAATTATGTTCCACCTGGGTCCACTCAAAAGTCAGTCAATTTGTTTCCGATTGTCAGTTTTTACCTGGGACACTGGTGGGAAAATGTCAGGTGGGCTGTGTTAAGTCTGAGCGGGTGCTCTTTGCTCCTTGATGGCGAGCGGAAGAGGAGGAGCCAGTGGTGCCAAAGGCATTGAGGAAGGTTTAAAAACCAGTTATGGGGGTGTCTGGATGGCTCAGTGGGCTAAAGCCTCTGCCTTCGGCTCAGGTCATGATCCCAGGGTCCTGGGATCCAGCCCCGCATGGGCTCTCTGCTCCGGGGGGAGCCTGCTTCCTCCCCGCTCTCTCTCTGCCTGCCTCTCTGCCAAGTTGTGATCTCTTTCTGTCAAGTAAATAAAATCTTAAAAAAAAAAACCCAGTTATGCAGGCTGCATCCACGGTGGTGTAGAAACAGGAAGAGGGGGAAGGGGAAGCAGAAAAGGTGAGGTGCCACCAGAGGAAGAGCGTTCCGGATTCTAAACCTCATCACCTCAGACTGATGAGCAGATGCCATTTTGTTTGTTTGTTTGTTTTGTTGTTTGTTTTTTTTTTCTCACCAAAGTGGAAATACACAGTTCAGGTTGGGCTGGAGAAGACAGGGAACTTCCTGAACCAAAGGGAGTCTTGCCAACTGCTTCGGAATATTCCTTAAAAAAATCCCTGTCTCAAGGTAGACTAACCACAGTTGGCTCCAATTATAGCCATTTACCCAGGAAGTGAGGGAGAGGCCCCCCACATCTGTTAGGAGGAGGAACAGTGAGAGAGTTGGTGTCCCCTTTATTACAGATGGGCTGTTTTCTCCAGCAACCTGGGTTCTATTAGGAGTAGGTCTGTTTAGATAATTTTCATCTAGTATGTCAGGAGGGAGTTAACTGGCCTGGTTACTGACCAAGCATGTTCTACAAGAGGCCCTTGCATCCAGGTCCTGATTTAGAGCTCCAGAAGCGGTGGACATAAGGTACCTCCATCCATTTGCCCTGTTTCCTGCAGAAGAGACCTAACCGATAGATTCTACTGAGGCCATGCAGTGTTATAGGAGATGAGTCCTTTTTAAAACTTTGCAATCTGAATTGTTTCCACTGGGTTAAAAGGCATCCCAAAATAGAGTCCTCAGAGTCCTTTGGGTTTGGTCGGTGATGGGTATTAAGGAGGGCAGGTATTGGGCGCCTGGATGGCTCAGTTGTTAAGTGTCTGCCTTCAGCTCAGGTCATGATCCCAGAGTCCTGGGATCGAGTCCCACATTGGGCTCTCTGCTTGGCGGGAAGCCTGCTTCTCCCTCTCCCACTCCCCCTGCTTGTGTTCCCTCTCTCGCTGTCTCTCTATCAAATACATAAGTAAAATCTTAAAAAAGATAAAAAAGGAGGGCAGGTATTGCATGGAGTATTGGGTGTTATATGCAAATAATGAATCATGGGCACTACATCAAAAACTAATGATGTACTGTATGGTGACTAACGTAACGTAATAAAATAAAAACAAAATAGAATCCTTGGAGAGAAGGTCCATTGCCACCCCCACCCCTGACTCCTGGGTGGTGTCCCACACAGGATATGTCCGAGGATATATCAGAGGTTCCTGATGTCAAAGTGACTCAAATTGTCCCTCAAATAAAATCGCTATGATCACCACCCTGTCCTTAGGGCCCTAGAGAAGGGATGCTAGCAAACCCCTGCTTCCCCCACCTGCATTCCAGATTGCAAAATAGGTGCCACTTGTATGGATAGTAATACCATGCTTGAAGGTCATATCATGAAAGCCATACCTTATTTAACCTTGCCTTGAAGAACCTACCTTTCTTGGGGGGTTTCTTTTCTTTCTTTCTTTTTTTAAAGATTTTGTTTTTATTTATTTAGACAGAGCATGAGCAGGGGGAGGGGCAAAGGGAGAGCAAGATCCAAGCAGACTCCATGGTGAGCACAGAGCCCAACTAAGGGCTTGATTCCACCACCTTGAGATCACAACCTGAGCTGAAACCAGGAGTTGGACACTCAACTGACTGAGCCATCCAGGTACCCCTCTGCTCTAAACTTTTTTATTTCCTTCCTTCTGCTGGTTTTGGGTTTTGTTTGTTCTTTTTCTAGCTCTATTAGGTGCAAGGTTAGGTTGTTTATTTGAAAATTTTCTTGCTTCTTGAGGTAGGTCTGTATTGCTCTAAACTGCCATCTTAGAATAGCTTTTACTGCATTCCAGTGGTTTTGGACCAACTTTTCCATTTTCCATTTTCATTTGTTTCCATGTACTTTTTGATTACTTGGTTGACCCATTTATTGTTTAGTAGCACATTACTTAACCTCCATGTCATTGTGTTCTTTCCATGTTTTTTTCTTGTGGTTGATTTCTAATTTCACAGCATTGTGGTCAGGAAAGATGCATGGTATGACTTCGATCTTTTTGAATTTATTGACACTTGTTTTGTGGCCTAATATGTGACCTAATGTGGAGAATGTTCCATGTACTCTTGAAAAGAATGTGTATTCTGCTGTTTGAGACTGGAATGTATCTGTTAAATCCATCTGGTCCAGTGTGTCATTCAAAGTCACTGTTTCCTTATTTATTTTCTGTTTGGGTGATCTGTCCATCAGTGTTAATGGGTGTTAAAGTTCTCTGCTATTATTGTATGACTAGTGATCAGTTCCTTTATGTTTGTTATTAACTCTTTTATGTATTTGTGTTCTCCCATGTTGGGTGCTTATATATTTATAATTATTATATCTTCTCTTTGGATTCTTCCCTTTATTATTACATAACGTCCTTCTTTGTCTCTTTTTACAAACTTTATTTTAAAGTTTCTTTTTTTCAGATATAAGTATAGCTACTCTGCCTTTCTTCTGAATCCACTTGCATCATAAATGTTTCTCCATCCCCTCACTTTCGATCTGAAGTTGTCTTTAAGTCTAAAATGAGTCTTTTTTTTAAAAGATTTTATTTATTTATTTGACAGACAGAGATCACAAGTAGGCAGAGAGGCAGGCAGAGAGAGAGAGAGGGGGAAGCAGGCTCCCTGCTGAGGAGAGAGTCCGATGCGGGGCTCAATCCCAGGACCCTGAGATCATGACCTGAGCTGAAGGCAGAGGCTTTAACCCACTGAGACACCCAGGCATCCTAAAATGAGTCTTTTTAGGCAGCATATAGATGGGTCTTGTTTTTTTTTTATCTACTTTGTCAGCCTATGTCTTTTGATTGGAGCATTAGTACATATACATTCAAAGTAATTATTGATAGTATTTAATTATTCAAAATATTTATTGACATTTTGTTAATTGTTTTGTTGTTTTGTACTTTTTCTCTGATCCTTTTTTATCTCTCATTATTTTGCGGTTTTCTTCAGTGATACACTCAGGTTTCTTACTCTTTATTTTTTGCATATCTGTTACTGTTTTTTGATTTGTGGTTACCCATTTCGTTTATATATAGCATCTTCTGTATATAACAGTATATTAAGCTAATGGTTAATTAATTTTGAACTCATTCTTTACTCTTCTCCCCTACATGTTTTAAATATTTGATATCGTTTTCTATATCCTTCTAGTTTGTGCTTCCTGTTTTTCTTACTCTTACTTATTTATTTTATTTTATTTTTAAAATTATTTTTCACTTGCAGAGTCCCCCTTACCATTTCTTGTAGGGCTGGTTTAGTGGTCATGAATTATTTTAGCTTTTGTTTGTCTGGGAAACTACTGCTCCTATTTTGAATGGTAGGCTTGCTTGGTAAAATATTCTTGGCTGCAGTGTTACCTCTTTCAGCATTTTGAATATATCATGACACTCCCTGCAGGCCTACAAAATTTCTGCTGAAAAATCAGCTGATAGTCCTATGGATTTTCCCTGTGTGTAACTATCTTCTTTTCTTTTGCAACCTTTAACATTTTTTTCTTTATCATTATTTTTTGCTCTTTTAGTTACTCTGTGTCTTGGTGTGGACCTCATTAGGTTGAATTTCTTCAGGGATCTCTTTGCTTCCTGAAGCTGGATCTCTGTTTCCCTCAGATTTGGGAAGATTTCAGGTATTATTTCTTCATATACATTTTCTGCCCCCCCTTCTCTCTCTTCTCTTTCTAGGATTCCCATAATGCAAATGTTATTATGCCTGATGTGTCACTGAGTTCTCTAAGTCTATTCTCATAATGCAGTATTGGTCTCTCACCTCTTCAGCTTGATTGCTTTCTATTATTCTATACTTCAGATCACTGATACATTCCTCTGCTTCCTGTAGTCTACTATTTATTCCATCTATTATATTTTTGATTTCATTTATTAAGTTTTTCATCTCTGATATGTAATTTTTTTATCTCTTTGTTAAGGGGTTTATTGTTATCTTCCACTCTTTTCCCAAGTCCAGTGAGTATCTTAATGATCATTATTTTAAATTCTTTATCAGGCATATTACTTATGTCTCTTTTGCTTAGGTCTCCTGCTATAAATCTGTCCTCTTATTTCACTTGGGACATATTTTTCTGTCTTTTCATTTTGCCTACCTCTCTGTGTCTGTCTCTGTGTGTTTGGAAAGTCAACTAGGTCTTCTGCTCTTGGAAGTAGTGGCCTTATGAAGAAGAAGCTGTGTAGTGCCCTGCAGTGCAGTGCCCCTGGTTCACTAAATCTGGCACTTCAGGGAAGTCTTTTATGTGCGTTGCTTGCATCTTGCTATTATGTCTGAGTCATTTTTCCTTTCAGTGTGGATGTCTGCACTGACTCTGCCTATGATGGGCTCTGCTTGCTCTGTGTGTTGTTAATGAGATGGATGAAAGCTGCAGGGGTGCAGCACAAAGAGGCAGCAGTTGGGTGGAGCAAGTGCAGTGATAACAAAAACTGTTCAGAGCCCAGGGCTGAGGCCAGTAGGCTTGGAGTGAACAAACCTCAGGAGAATTCATGTGCGGGGCCCAGTGCTAGCAGGTTTGGTGGCATGAGTTTGTGCAGTGCCGCCTCCTGCAGGGGGTCTCTGGGTTGATGCTGGAAGGTAGGGGAGGAACAGGGTAACTGCCAGTTCCTTTGTTCCCAGAGAAGTATGCCAGCATGCTCCAAAATTAGTATAAACAGATCTCCTTGTTGGGCAAACTGTCGTTTCTCTGTTGCCCCTCCTCAGGCTCATTCAATCTCCTTGTTTTTTTCTTTTTACTTTTCCTAAAATTATTTTTATTAACATATATGTATTATTTGCCCCAGAGATACAGGTCTGTGAATTACCAGGCTTATACATTTCATAGCCCTTACCATAGCACATACCCTCTACAATGTCCATAACCCAACCACCCTATCCCTACACCCCCATCCCCCAGCAACCCTCAGTTTGTTTTGTGAGATTAAGAGTCTCTTATAGTTTGTCTCCCTCCCGATCCCATCTTGTTTCATTTTTTTCCTTCCCTACCCCCCAACCTCCTGCCCTGCCTCTCAAATTCCTCATATCAGAGAGATCATATGATAATTGTCTTTCCCTGATTGACTTATTTCGCTCAGCAGAATATCCTCTAGTTCCATCCACGTCATTGCAAATGGCAAGATTTCATTTCTTTTGATGGCTGAATAGTATTCCATTGTATATATATATACCACCTCTTCTTTATCCATTCATCTGTTGATGGACATGTAGGTTCTTTCCATAGTTTGGCTATTGTAGACATTGCTGCTATAAACATTCAGGTGCATGTGCCCCTTTGGATCACTACGTTTGTATCTTTAGGGTAAATACCCAGTAGAGCAATTGCTGGGTCGTAGGGTAGCTCTATTTTAAACTTTTTGAGGAACCTCTATGCTTGAGGTTCTCCTCCAGCCACTCCAGAGTGGCTGCACCAGCTTGCATTCCCACCAACAGTGTAGGAGGGTTCCTCTTTCTCCACATCCTCGCCATTGTCTGTTGTTTCCTGACTTGTTAATTTTAGCCATTCTGACTGGTGTGAGGTGATATCTCATTGTGGTTTTGATTTGTATTTCCCTGATGCCGAGTGATGTGGAGCACTTTTTCATGTGTCTGTTGGCCATCTGGCTGTCTTCTTTGCAGAAATGTCTGTTCGTGTCTTCTGCCCATTTCTTGATTGTATTATTTGTTCTTTGGGTGTCGAGTTTGATAAGTTCTTTATAGATTTTTGGATACTAGCCCTTTATTTGATATGTCATTTGCAAATATCTTCTCCCATTCTGTCAGCTTATCTTTCAGTTTTGTTGACTGTTTCCTTTGCTGTGTGAAAGCTTTTGATCTTTAAAAAAAATTCTTTTTTAAAAAATTAACATATAATGTATTATTAGCCCCAGGGGTACAAGTCTATGAATTGCCAGGTTTACACACTTCACAGCACTCACCATAGCACTTCCCCAATGTCCATAACCCAACCACCCTCTCCCTACACCCCACCCCACTGCAACCCTGTTTGTTTTGTGAGATTAAGAGTCTCTTATTGTTTGTCTCCCTCCTGATCTCATCTTGTTTCATTTATTCCTTTCCTACCCCCCAAATCCCCCACGTTGCCTCTCAACTTCCTCATATCAGGGAGATCATATGATAGTTGTCTTTCCCTGATTGACTTATTTTTCTAAGCACAATACCCTCTAGTTCCATCCACGTCATCGCAAATGGCAAGATTTCATTTCTTTTGATGGCTGCATAGTAGTCCATTGTATATATATACCACCTCTTCTTTATCCATTCATCTGTTGATGGATATCTAGGTTCTTTCCATAGTTTGGCTATTGTGGACATTGCTGCTATAAATATTTGGGTGCACGTGCCCCTTTGGATCACTACATTTGTATCTTTAGGGTAAATACCCAGTAGTGTGATTGCTGGGTTGTAGGGTAGCTCTATTTTCAACTTTTTGAGGAACCTCCATGCTGTTTTCCAGAGTGGCTGCACTAGCTTGCATTCCCACCAACAGTGTAGGAAGGTTCCCCTTTCTCCGGATCCTCGCCAGCATCTGTCATTCTCCGACTTGTTAATTTTAGCCATTCTGACTGGTGTGAGGTGATATCTCATTGTGGTTTTGATTTGTATTTCCCTGATGCTGAGTGATGTGGAGCACTTTTTTGTGTATCTGTTGGCCATCTGGCTGTCTTCTTTGCAGAAATGTCTGTTCATGTCCTCTGCCCATTTCTTGACTGGATTATTTGTTCTTTGGGTGTCGAGTTTGATAAGTTCTTTATAGATTTTGGATACTAGCCCTTTATCTGATATGTCGTTTGCAAATATCTTCTCCCATTCTGTCAGTTGTTTTTTGGTTTTGTTAACTGTTTCCTTTGCTGTGTGAAAGCTTTTGATCTTGATGAAGTCCTAATAGTTCATTTTTTGCCCTTGCTTCCCTTGCCTTTGGTGATGTTTCTAGGAAGAAGTTGCTTTGGCTGAGGTGGAAGAGGTTGCTGCTTGTGTTCTCCTCAAGGATTTTAATGGATTTCTATCTCACATTGAGGTCTTTCATCCATTTTGAGTCTATTTTATGTGTGGTGTAAGGAAATGGTTCAGTTTCATTCTTCTGCATGTGGCACCCAATTTTCCCAATCTATTTGTTGAAGAGACTGTCTTTTTTCCATTGGACATTCTTTCCTGCTTTGTTGAAGATTAGTTGACCATAGAGTTGAAGGCTCATTTTTGGGCTCTCTATTCCATTCCATTGATCTATGTGTCTGTTTTTGTGCCCATACCATACTGTCTTGATGACTACAGCTTTGTAATAGAGCTTGATGTCTGGAATTGTGATGACACCAATTTTGACTTTCTTCTGGCTACTCAGGGTCTTTTCTGGTTCCATATAAATTTCAAGATTATTTGTTCCATTTCTTTGAAAAAACTTGATGGTATTTTGATAGGGATTCTGTTAAATGTGTAGATTGTTTTAGGTAGCATAGACATTTTCACAATATTTGTTCTTCCAATCAATGAGCATGGAACCTTTTTTCCATTTCTTTGTGTCTTCCTCAATTTCTTTCATGAGTACTTTATAGTTTTCTGAGTATAGAGTCTTTGCCTCTTTGGTTAGGTTTATTCCTAGGTATCTTACGGTTTTGGATGAAATTATAAATGTGATTGACTTCTTAATTTCTCTTTCTTGTGTCTTGCTGTTGGTATATAGAAATGTGACTGATTTCTGAGCATTGATTTTATATACTGACACTTTAGTGAATTCCTGAATGAGTTCTAGCAGTTTTGAAGTGGAGTCTTTTGGGTTTTCCCCATAAAGTATCATATCATCTGCAAAGAGGGAGAGTTTGACTTCTTCTCTGCCAATTCAGATGCCTTTAATTTCTTTTTGTTGTGTGAGTGCTGAGGCTAGGACTTGTAGTACTATGTTGAATAGCAGTGGTGATAGTGGACATCCCTGCCATGTTCTTGACCTTAGGGGAAAAGCTCTCAGTTTTTCCCTATTGAGAATGATATTTGCTATGGGTTTTTCCTACATGGGTTTGATGATATTGAGGTATGTACCCTCTATCCCTACACTTTGAAGAGTTTTGATCAAGAAGGATGTTGTAGTAGAATGCATCAATGAAACTAGAAGCTGGTTTTTTTTTGAAAGAATCAATAAGATCAATAAACCATTGGCCAAACTAGTCCAAAAGAAAAGACAGAGGCCCAAATTAATAAAATTATGAATGAAAAAGGAGAGATCACAACTAACACCAAGGAAATGGAAACAATCATTAGAAATTATTAACAACAATTATATGCCAATAAGTTAAGCAACCTAGATGAAATGGATGCATTCCTGGAAAACTATAAACTTCCAAAACTGAACGAGTAAGAAATTGACAACCTGAATAGACCAATATCTAGTAACAAGATTGAAGCAGTGAGTTTGATTGAAGCAGTAGAAATCCATTCTACTACAACATCCTTCTTGATCAAAACTCTTCAAAGTGTAGGGATAGAGGGTACATACCTCAAAAACCTCCCAATAAACAAGAGCCCAGGACCTGATGGATTCCCTGGGGAATTCTACCAAAACTTTCAAAGAAGAAATAACACCTATTCTCCTGAAGCTGTTTCAAAAAATTGAAGCAGAAGGAAAACTTTCAGACTCTTTTTATGAAGCCAGCATTACCCTGATCCCCAAACCAGGAAAAGACCCTGCCAAAAAGGAGAATTTCAGACCAATATCCCTGATGAATAGGATGCTAAGATTCTCAACAAGATCCTAGCAAAAAGAATCCAACAACACATTAAAAAGATTATCCACCATGAGCAGGTGGGATTCATCCCTGGGTTTCAAGGACAGTTCAACATTCGCAAATCAATCAATGTGATAGAACAAATCAATAATAGAAGAGAGAAGAACCATACGGTCCTCTCAGTTGATGCAGAAAAAGCATTTGACAAAAATCCAGCATCCGTTCCTTATTAAAACGCTTCAAAGTATAGGGATAGAGGGAACATTCCTGAACTTCATAAAATCTATGAAAAACCCACAGCAAATATTATCCTCAATGGGAAAAAGCTCACAGCCTTCCTGTTGAGATCAGGAACGCAACAAGGATGCCCACTCTCACTACTCTTATTCAACATAGTATTAGAAGTCCTCGCAACAGCAACCAGACAACAAAGAGAAATAAAAGGTATCCAAATTGGCAATGAAGAAGTCAAACTCTCTCTCTTCACAGATGACATGATACTTTATATGGGAAACCCAAAAGACCCCACCCCCAAATTACTAGAACTCATACAGCAATTCAGTAATGTGGCAGGATACAAAGTCAATGTACAGAAATCAGTTGCTTTCTTATACACTAACAATGAAAACACAGAAAGGGAAATTAGAGAATTGATTCCATTTACTATAGCACCAAGAACCATAAGATACCTGGGAAATAAACCTAACCAAAGAGGTAAAGGATCTGTACTTGAGGAACTTTAGAACACTCATGAAAGAAATAGAAGAAGACAGAAAAAGATGGAAGACTATTCCATGCTCATGGATCAGAAGAATAAACACTGTTAAAATGTCTATGCTGCCTAGAGCAGTCTATACTTTTAATGCCATTCCGATCAAAATTCCACTCGTATTTTTCAAAGAGCTGGAGCAAACAATCCTAAAATTTGTATGGAATAAGAAGAGACCCTGAATTGCTAAGGAAATGTTGAAAAAGAAAAACAAAACTGGTGGCATCACATTGCCTGATTTCAAGCTTTACTACAAAGCTGTGATCACCAAGACAGCATGATACTGGCATAAAAACAGACACTTAGACCAATGGAACAGAGTAGAGAGCCCAGATATGAACCCTCAACTCTATGGTCAAATAATCTTCGACAAAGCAGGAAAAAATATACAGTGGAAAAAAGACAGTCTTCAATAAATGGGGCTGGGAAAATTGGACAGCTATATGCAGAAGAATGAAACTTGACCATTCTCTTACACCATATACAAAGATAAACTCGAAATGGATAAAAGACCTCAGCATGAGACGGGAATCCATCGGAATCATAGAGGAGAACATAGGCAGTAACCTCTTTGATATCAGCCACAGCAACTTCTTTCAAGATATGTCTCCAAAGGCAAAGGAAACAAAAGCAAAAATGAATTTTTGGGAGTTCATCAAGATCAAAATCTTCTGCACAACAAAGGAAACAGTCAACAAAACAAAGAGGAAACCCACGGAATGGGAGAAGATATTTGCAAATGACAGTACAGACAAAAAGCTGATATCCAGGATCTATAAACAGCTTCTCAAACTCAACACACACAAAACAGATTATCATGTCAAAAAATGGGCAGAAGACATGAACAGACACTTCTCCAATGAAGACATACAAATGGCTATCAGACACATGAAAAAATGTTTATCATCACTAGCCATCAGGGAGATTCAAATTAAAACCACATTGAGATACCACCTCACACCAGTTAGAATGGCCAAAATCAACAAGACAGTAAACAACAAGTGTTGGAGAGGATGTGGAGAAAGGGGAACCCTCTTACACTGTTGGTGGGAATGCAAGTTGGTGCAGCCACTTTGGAGAACAGTGTGGAGATTCCTTAAGAAATTAAAAATAGAGCTTCCCTATGACCCTGCAATTGCACTACTGGGTATTTACCCAGATACAGATGTAGTGAAAAGAAGGGCCATCTGTACCCCAATGTTCATAGCAGCAATGGCCATCGTCGCCAAACTGTGGAAAGAGCCAAGATGCCCTTCAACGGAGGAATGGATAAGGAAGATGTGGTCCATATACACTATGGAGTATTATGCCTCCACCAGAAAAGATGAATACACAACTTTTGTATCAACATGGACGGGACTGGAAGAGATTATGCTGAGTGAAACAAGTCAAGCAGAGAGAGTCAATTATCATATGGTTTCACTTATTTGTGGAGCATAAGAAATAATACAGAGGACATGGGGAGATGGAGAGAAGGGAGTTGACAGAAATTGGAGGAGGAGATGAACCATGAGAGACTATGGACTCTGAAAAACAATGTGAGGGTTTTGAAGGGGCGGGGCGGGGGGAAGTTGGGTGAGCCTGGTGGTGGGTATTATGGAGGGCACGTATTGCATGGAGCACTGGGTGTGGTACATAAACAATGAATTCTGGTACACTGAAAAGAAATTAAAAAAATAAAAATTTTTTAAAAAAAGAAAGGATGTTGTACTTTGTCAAATGCTTTTTCAGCATCTATTGAGAGTATGATATGGTTCTTTTTCTTTCTTTTATTAA
Source organism: Mellivora capensis (assembly GCA_004024625.1). Classification (NCBI taxonomy): domain Eukaryota; kingdom Metazoa; phylum Chordata; class Mammalia; order Carnivora; family Mustelidae; genus Mellivora; species Mellivora capensis. The sequence continues at coordinate 18,621 of PISX010017158.1, read as the reverse complement.
TGTATTGTATCACATTGATTGATTTGCAGATGTCGAACCAACCTTGCAGCCCAGGAATAAATCCTACTTGGTCGTGGTGAATAATCCTTTTAATGTACTGTTGGATCCTATTGGATAGCATTTTGGTGAGAATTTTTGCACCCATGTTCATTGAGGATATTGGTCTGTAATTCTCCATTTTGATGGGGTCTTTGTCTGGTTTTGGAATAAAGGTAATACTGGCCTCATAAAATGAGTTTGGAAGTTTTCCTACCATTCCTATTTTTTGCAACAGTTTCAGGAGAATAGGTATTAATTCTTCTTTAAATGTTTGGTAGCATTCCCCTGGGAAGCTGTCTGGCCCTGGGCTCTTGTTTGTTGGGAGATTTTTGATGACTGCTTCAATCTCCTTACTGGTTATGGGTCTGTTCAGGTTTTCTATTTCTTCCTGGTTCAGTTTTGGTAGTTTATATGTCTCTAGGAATGTATCCATTTCTTCCAGATTGTCAAATTTGCTGGTGTATACTTGCTCATAATATGTTATTATAATTGTTTGTATTTCTTTGGTGTTGGTTGTGATCTCTCCTCTTTCATTCGTGATTTTATTAATTTGGGTCCTTTCCATTTTCTTTTTGATAAGTCTGGGCAGGGGTTTATCAGTATTAGTAATTCTTTCAAAGAATCATCTTCTAGTTTCGTTGATTTGTTCTACTGTTCTGTTCTACGGTTTCTATTTCATTGATTTCTGCTTTGATCTTTATTATTTCTCTTCTCCTGCTGGGTTTAGGCTTTCTTTGCTGTTCTTTCTCCAACTCCTTTAGGTATAGGGTTAGGTTATATATTTGAGATGTTTCTTGTTTCTTGACAAAGGCTTGTATCACTATATACTTTCCTCTCAGGACTGCCTTTGCTGCATCCCAAAAATTTTGGACAGTTGTGTTTTCATTTTCATTTGTTTCCATGAATTATTTCAATTCTTTAATTTCCTTATTGACCCATTCATTCTTTAGTACGATGCTCTTTAGCCTCCATGTATTTGAGTTCTTTCCAACTTTCCTCTTGTGATTGAGTTCTAGCTTCAGAGCATAGTGGTCTGAAAATATGCAGGGACTGATCCCAATCTTTTGGTACCAGTTGAGACCTGATTTGTGACCCAGGATGTGATCTATTCTGGAGAATGTTCCATGTGCACTAGAGAAGAATGTGTATTCTATTGCTTTGGGATGGAATGTTCTGAATATATCTGTGATGTCCATCTGGCCCAGTGTGTCATTTAAAGCCTTTATTTCCTTGTTAATCTTTTGCTTAGATGATCTACCCATTTCAGTGAGGAGCGTGTTAAAGTCCCCTACTATTATTGTATTATTGTTCATGTATTTCTTTGATTTTGTTATTAATTGGTTTATATAATTGGCTGCTCCCATGCCAGGGGCATAGATATTTAAAATTGTTAGATCTGGGGATCCTGGGTGGCTCACTGGGTTAAAGCCTCTGCCTTCGGCTCAGGTCATGATCTCAGGGTCCTGGGATCTAGTCCCACATTCTGCTCTCTGCTCAGTGGGGAGCCTGCTTCCTCTTCTTTCTCTGCCTGCTTCTCTGTCTGCTTGTGATATCTGTATATAAATAAATAAAATCTTTAAAAAAATTGTTAGATCTTGATGGGCAGACCCTTTAAGTATGATAAGTGTCCTTATTTATCTCTTATTATAGTCTTTGGATTAAAATCTGATTTATCTGATATAAGGATTGCCACCCCAGCTTTCCTTTGATGTCCATTAGCAAGGTAAATTGTTTTCCACCCCCTCACTTTAAATCTGGAGGTGTCTTTGGGTCTGAAATGAGTTTCTTGTAGACAGCATATCAATGGTTACTTTTTTAATCCATTTTGAAACCCTGTGTCTTTTTTTTTTTAAAGATTTTATTTATTTATTTGACAGAAAGAGAGATCACAAGTAGGCAGAGAGACAGGCAGAGGCAGAGGGGGAAGCAGGCTCCCTGTTGAGCAGAGAGCCTAATGCAGGGCTTGATCCCAGGACCCTGGGATCAAGACCTGAGCTGAAGGCAGAGGCTTAACCTACTGAACCACCCAGGCACCCCCAAAACCCTGTGTCTTTTGATTGGGGTATTTATCCTATTTACATTCAGGGTAACTATTAAAAGATATGAATTTAGTGCCATTGTATTGCCTGTAAGGTGGCTGTTAATGTATATTGTCTTTCATCCTTTCTGGTCTATTACTTTTAGGCTCCTTCTTTGCTTAGAAGACCCCTTTCAATATTTTCTGTAGGGCTGGTTTGGCGTTTGAAAATTCTTTTAATTTTTGTTTGTTCTGGAAGCTTTTTAATCTCTCCTCCTATTTTCAATGACAGCATAGCTGGATATAGTATTCTTTTTTTTTTTTAATTTAAGATTTTTTATTTGTTTATTTGACAGAGACAGAGATCACAAGTAGCCAGAGAGGCAGGCAGAGAGAGGAAGGAAAGCAGGCTCCTTGCTGAGCAGAGAGCCTGATGTGGGGCTTGATCCCAGGACCCTGAGATCATGACCTGAGCTGAAGGGAGAGGCTTTAACCCACTGAGCCGCCCAGGCGCCCTGTGGATATAGTATTCTTGGCTGCATATTTTTCTCGTTTAGTGCTCTGAATATATCATGCCAGTCCTTTCTGGCCTGCCAGGTCTCTGTGGATAAGTCTGCCACCAATCTAATATTTCTACCATTCTTTGTTTCAGGCCTCTTGTCCCGAGCTGCTTTTAGAATTTTTACTTTGTCATTAAGACTTGTAACTTTTACCATTAGATGATGGGGTGTGGACCTATTTTTATTGATTTTGAGGGGAGTTCTCTTTGCCTCCTGGTTTTTGATGCTTGTTCCCTTTGCCATATTAGGGAAATTCTGTATTACAGTTTGCTGTAATATACCTTCTGCTCCCCTCTCCCTTTCTTCTTCTTCTGGGATCCTAATTATTCTAATATTGTTTTGTCTTATGGTATCACTTATCTCTCGAATACTCCCCTCATGGTCCAGTAGTTGTTTGTCTCTCTTTTGCTCAGCTTCTTTATTCTCCATCATTTGGTCTTCTATATCACTAACTCTCTCTTCTGCCTCATTTGTCCTAGCAGTTAGAGCCTCCATTTTTGATTGCACATCATTAATAGCTTTTTTTATTTCAACTTGGTTAGATTTTAGTTCTTTTATTTCCCCAGAAAGGGATTCTCTTATATCTTCCATACTTTTTTCAAGCCCAGCTAGCACCTTCATAATTGTCATTCTGAACTCCAGTTCTGACATATTGCCAATGTATTGATTAGGTCCCTAGCCATCAGTACTACCTCTTGTTCTTTTATTATTATTATTATTTTTTTTCGTGGTGAGTTTTTCCTGCATTGTCATTTTATTCAGGTAAGAATATATGAATGAGAGAGTAAAATACTAAAAGGGTGGCAATGACCCCAGAAAACTATATGCTAACCAACTCAGAAAAGACCCGAAACTGGGGGAGAAGAAAGGTGGGAAAGAAAGTAAAAACAAAACAAAACAAATATATATATACTCACACACACACACACATATATACATATATTAGACTGGTGAATAAAACAGAACCACCCACTTGATTTTGGGTGTATTCTGGTCTCTTAGAAGAAACTACCTCCTAAAATTTTAAAGGAAGAAAAACTTAAAGAAAAACTTTAAAATTTTAAAGGAAGAAAAACATATATACATATATATATGTATATATATATGTATATATACACAAAGTAAGGGTAAGCACGATGAAGAGATGGAATATGACTGTAATGATGACAATTAAAAAAGATTCTAGAAAAGGAATTGATAAGATAAGTTGGTTGAAAAAAGAAAAAAAGAGAGAATGTGATCAGGCTGGAGCTAGATTTAAGGTATATTTTGATCTATTAGAAGAAATTATATCCCAAAATTTTAAAGAAAAAACCCTATATGTATACAAAAAATAAGGTTAAATGAAGGGATAAAATGTGACTACAACGATGAAAATTTAGAAAGATTTTTTAAAAAAGGTATTGATAAGATAAAATAGTTAAAAAAGGTTAAAAGAGGAAAGAGGAAAGTTAAAAAATAGAATAAGAAAAAAATAAAATTAAAAAAATTTAACTTTGCAAGACTAAAGGATCATGGGAAAAAAGCCATGAATTCTATGCATTGCTTTCCCGTAGCTCCGGAGTTCCACAGTTCTCATTGATCAGTGAACTTGGTCTTGGCTGGATGTTCTTGCTGATCTTCTGGGGGAGGGGCCTATTGCAGTGATTCTCAAATGTCTTTGCCCAAGGCGGAATTGCACTGCCCTTGCCAGGGGCCAGGCTAAGTAATCTGTTCAGGTTTGCTCTTGCAGCTCTTGTTCCCTGAATGCTTTCTGTACAGCATTAGAGGATGGGAATGAAAATGGCGGCCTCCCAATCTCCTGCCTGGAGGAGCCAAGAGCTTGGGCCCCACTCCTCAGTGAGTCTTCAGGGAAAAGCAGTCAATCCCTCCTGTCTCCCTGGTCTCTGGCCACACTCTGTGCTCAACTGGCCTGTGATTGAGCATTTCTATCTCTGGCACACGGCCCTGTTTGGAGTCTCCAAACTCAGTTGATTCCTGCAGCATGCTCCCATATGGCTCCACCCAGAGGAGGAAGCAGGGATCTCCCTGGATCTGCCACTTGTGGGGTCCTGGCTTAAAGAGTGTGGCCCGAATGTGCCTTGGATCACAGTTTAAGGTAACCTTGAGCTGAGAGCCCCTCCTCGGGTCCATCTCTGTAGCTGGCTTCCCTGCTCCAATCTGAGAGCTCTGCCACACTCAGACACTTCCGGTCTTTCTGTGACCCCGCGGGTCCTGAGACCACACTGTCCCTGTGAGGGCTCCACCTCGGCTTAGCCTCTGGAGCAACGTCCCTCAGTGGAGCAGACTTCTAAAAGTTCTGATTTTGTGCTCCGCTGTTCCATCCCTTGCTGGGACCCTGCCCCTCCCCCCTGCAGTGTAACTCCCATCACTTTGGGTTCACTTCTCCACACATCCTACCTTCCCCAAAGTGGTCAATTTTCTGTCCTCTTCTGGATTTTTATTTCTAGTTTAATTTCATGTTGTTGGAAAATATACATTTTATAAATTCAGTTTAAAAAACTGATTGAGACTTGTTTTGTGACCTAATACTTGGTCTGTCCTGGATAATGGTCCATTTAGACTTGAGAAGAATGTGTGTGCTATTGTTCAATAGAGCATTCTATATATGTCTTTTATATATGTCTTTTATACCCGGTTAGTTTATAATGTTGTTTAAGTCCTATTGGTCTTCTATCTGGCTATCCATTTTTAGTATCTATCTATCTATCTATCTATCTTTAAGTCATCTTTATGCCCAATGGGGGCTTGAACTCATGACCCCAAGAACAAGGGTCACACACTCTTACGTCTGAGCTGGCCAGGTGTCCCTCTATCCATTACTGAAAGTGGTGAATTGAGGTGTCTGTTATTGAAGAACTGTCTAGTTCTCCTTTCCATTCTGTTGTTTGCTGTATATATTTTGAGGCCCTGTTGTTTGGTTTATATTTGTTTATAACTGTTATATTTTCTTGATGAATTGGCCCTTTTCTCAATATATAATACCTTTATTAAGAGTTTCTTTCGGGACGCCTGGGTGGCTCAGTTGGTTGGACGACTGTCTTCAGCTCAGGTCATGATCCCGGAGTTCCGGGATCGAGTCCCGCATCAGGCTCCCAGCTCCATCGGGAGTCTGCTTCTCCCTCTGACCTTCTCCTTGCTTATGCTCTCTCTCACTGCCTCTTTCTCAAATAAATAAATAAAATCTTTTTAAAAAAAAAAAAAAAAAAAAAAAAGAGTTTCTTTCAATAATTTTTAACTTGAAGTATTTTGGATGATATCACTATAGCCATCCCAGCTCTCTTGTGGTTACAATTTTCAAGGTATATCTTTTCCTGTATTTTCACTTTCAACGTCTTTATATCTTTGGATCTAAAGTGAAACTCTTGTGTGTACAGCATGTATCTGGATAAAATTTTAAAGAAGCAATTCTACCAATCTCTGCCTTTTCACTGGAAAAGTTTGATCCATTTACATTTAAAATAATTGCTGATAAGGAAAATCTTCTGTCATTTTGCTATGTTTTCTGTATGTCTTATACTGTTTTTGTTCCTCATTCTTCCATTACTTCCTTCTTTTGTGTTTAACTGATTTTTTGGTAGTGAACTGCTTTGATTGTATTTTCATTTACTTTTGTATATATTTTATAGATATTTTATTTGTGATTACCATCAGGATTATATTTAACATCCTGAATTTTTAACAATCTGTTTTAAAGCTCTTCTCTTATATAGCTATGTCCTCCCTCCTTTATGTTGCTGTTATCACAAATAATCATTTTTTTAAAAGATTTTATTTATTTAATTGACAGAGAGAGATCACAAGTAGACAGAGAGGCAGGCAGAGAGAGAGAGAGGAAAGCAGGCCCCCCGCTGAGCAGAGAGCCCGATGCGGGACTCGATCTCAGGACCCTGAGATCATGACCCGAGCCGAAGGCAGCGGCTTAACCCACTGAGCCACCCAGGCGCCCACAAATAATCATTTTTTAAAGATTTTATTTATTGAGAGAGAGGGGAGAGTGAACACGAGAGAGAGAGAAAGAGAGAGAAAGTGAGCACCAGTGGGAGGAGAGGCAGACTCCCTGCTAAGCAGGGAGCCTGATGTGGGACTCAATCCCAGGACACTAAGCTCATGACCTGAGCCGAAGGCTTATCTGACTGAGCCACTTAGGTACCTCACAAATATCTTTATATACTGTGTGCCCAATAGCATAGATTTATAATTTATAATTTTTAAAAAATATTTATTTATTTGACAGAGATCACAAGTAGGCAGAGAGTCAGGCAGAGGGAAAGGGGGAAGCAGGCTCCCTGCTGAGCAGAGAGAGAGATGCGGGACTCAATCCCAGGACCCTGGGATCATGACCTGTGCCAAAGGCAGGGGCTTTAACCCACTGAGCCACCCAGGCACCCCAATATAATTTATAATTTTAAAAAACGTATTTGTCTTTTAAATCCTGTAGGAAATAACAAGTGACTTACAAATGAAAAATATAAAAATAGCTTTTATATTTTTCCATGTATTTAACTTGTCAGTCATCTTTATTTCTTCATATGGTTCCTTGTTACTGTCTAGTGTCCTGTAATTTCAGTCTGAAGGACTCCCCGTGACATTCTTTTAAAGCACATCTAACAGTATTGAACTCTTTCAGCTTTCATTTATCTGGGAATGTATTGGTTCTGCCTTTATTTTTGAAGGACAGTTTTGTGGGATTTAGAATTATTGGCTGACAATTTTTAATTTCATCAGTTTAAATATGGCATCCCATTGTCTCTGGTGTCATTGGTCTCTAATGAGAAATTGGCTGTTAATCTTATTGAGGCTCTCTTGTATGTGAAAAGTTGCTTGTCTCTTGTTATTTTCAAGATTCTGTCTTTGTCTTTTTTGTCCATTTGATTCTAATGTGACTCAGTGTGGGTCTTTTTGAGTTTATCCTACTTGGAAGTTTTTTTGAGCTATGTGGATTTTTGGATTTATAGGTTCATATTTTTCATCATATTGGAGAAGTTTTTAGCTATTATTTCTTCAAATATTTTTTCTGTTTTGTTCTCTCTCTCTTCTCATTCTGAGATCCCCACAATGCATATGTTGCTCTGCTTGATGGTGTTTCACAGGTCTCTTAGATGCTGTTTGTTCTTTTCTTTTCATTTTTTTTCTCCCTGCTCTCTAGACTTGATAATATCAGTGGTCCTATCTTCAAGTTTGCTGGTTTTATTTCTGCCTGTTGAACTCTTATATTGAATTTTATTTATTTTAGCTCATGAATTTCTGGATGTTTCAGCCAAGTGCCAGGAGAATTAATGTGATATTAACATGTGTTAGTGAGATTTTTTTCAGGATCATAATACAAATTTCCCTTACCACTTTTGCTCTCAGTCCAGTAGTAGCTACTATCTGGCAAGCCGCAGATAGTCTCTTCCTATACTGTATAACCTAGCTTTTGGTTATAGATTTACAAGGAATCCCTCCATTGACCTACTGGGCTCCATGTCTGCACAGCTCTCATCTCCAAAGCCCTAACTCTCATACTGTAGCTGCATTAGCTGCTCTAAACTCTGAACCCTGCCTCTTCATCTTACTGGTACTGCCATGCTCTATTTGGACTATAGCTCTATGAAACATGATTGGAAAATTGTCCTCAATCAGAAAGATGGGTGGTTGAGTGTGCAGCGGACCTCATGAGTTTTCTTTCTCTCAGGGATCAGTCTTACACTGCTTGGTGTCTCTGCTTGAATAATTGTCATGTATATATTCCATTTCTATAATTGTTAATGGTGGGAGGGCTAGAGTGGTATTAGCTACTCCATCATAGTTACAGGTAGAAGTTTTCCTCTTTCCTTCTTGATGAAGTGGATTATGTGTTGTCAAAGATGTTGAGATAGATGACAGGCAGAACAAGCCACTTTCTGTGACTCCTTACCTTTGTCAAGTCTCTATGAACAATAGGGAGATCACTTGTTAGACTCTGCAAATACATGGGTATGATGCCTTACACCCCCAATATCCTTAGAAAACTCCAAACGAAGAGACTTATACTACATGAGTGCTAATGGCAAGATTCTCTTGGATCCTGGAAGTCATTCCCCTTATTTTTGCTGATGAATAGTAAGTTCATTTCTCATTAAAAATACAGTTTTGTCTGTATTGCTTTTTTGCAGCAAGGAAGTTAAGGTTGCCCTATTGCTTGGTTAAGGGTGGATAGGGCCATAACACTTTCAAAGGTCTCTTTGGCTTTTTTGCTGCTGTGATTAACACATGGACCAGACTCCTGGTCTTGGGCCTGAAGGCAGAGAGCCATATTGTAAAGCACATTCCAGCAGAGGAGGACACACAAGGGGTGTCTTTCAGCCCATTAGAAAGGAGGCACAGCCAAGTCAAACACCAAAACAGAGAAGTTACTCTGAGACATGCTACGTCTACAAAGGAACATGAAGCTTGGCATCTCACCCAGCTCCAGGAACCCACAGGCAACTCATTTATTGAAGAGACATTTAGTGCTGGGCCATATGGAGCCAGGCCCTGGATTATGTTCTGTATGAACAGGGTGGAGGGAAGATTCATTAAGGACATGATGCCAGAGTTGCCTTCTGGGGTCAACTCTTGGTTCCAAGGAAAACTGAGGGAAAAAACTGCACTGAGCTCATCTTTTCCATATTTCTGTTTGAATTATATTTGAATAAAAGAATAGACAAACCGAATTTATGTGCTGAAAAGGGACCCAGAGATTTCATTTTGGAGGCTGAAGCACTGTTTTGAGGGGAGCTTCTAACCTTATCTAACCTATACATGTACTCTTAGAATAGGGGCCTCTTAAGAGCCCATACTTGGGTGTGTTTCCAAGTCTGAAGACTTGAGTAGGATGTGGCCTTTCTGGAGCACTGAGGACTCTTTCTACTTTCCAAGAAGTAGGTGTCCAAGCTTGAAGTGGCTCACCCCAGATTGTAGGATTATGTGTGGACCTTTGAACACTTTCCTTGGGTTACTCTTGGGACTGGGCCCTCTTGTATTGCCCTCCTGGCCCCTTCAGTTTGTCGGGGGGTGGGGCAGTTTCTGGTAGACAGAAAAGGGAAATTTCTATTTTAGTTACATGAACCTCCCTCTGGAGTAGGGACACCGCTGGCCAGGTGGCCAGGGTGAACATTTGCAGGTCTGTATATCCTTTGGATAAGTGAACCCACTACCCTCCAGTAAAATCTTGGTGTTTTCTCTGAAAATTCAGTTTCTGTTAAAGGGAGGTCTCTGTAAGACCTAATGTCCCAAGACTCTAGAGACTTCCTGGGGTTACAAAGATGATTTCTGGGTTTTATTTTTATTAGGTAAAACCTATTTATAGGTTTACACATATATCTCTGGCTTTTTTCTTAGTCATGTTCTTGTGAGCCCTCTGGTTTGGGGGCCTGGAGTCATAGAATAAGGGAAGGCAGACAGGGGTGTCTTGCCTGTGGGGCATCATTTTGGGGCTCTTATAGCCACATTGGTGGATGAAGCCTCCAGTTCCAGATCATGTGCTTCCACAGTGCCTTTGACCATTCCTTGTCCTGGTTTTCCCCATCCTCTCTCTCTGCCCCTCCTTCTAGCTTCTACAGCTCGTTCTATCCTTTTCTATTGTCACTGGCATGATGGTGACATTCTCCTATACAGTGCCCTTTCATGGGCAGGCATAGATTTTTGAGGAAACAGTTTGTTTTGGGGGACCTGAAGAATATCTATGACATGATGGTCAGAATTAATTATGATGGCAATTTATTGATTTAAAAATACAATAAAACAATTCAATCTGGAAAAGACAGTTTAGAAGACATGTTCTCAGTGGAAATATGTGGACTGTATGGTATGCTGTTTTGTGGCTGGAATGGGATTGTTGAATTGGAAGGCTGGAGCCTGCCCTGAGAAGCAGAGGAAACTGAGTCACCATCACTAAAGGTCAGCAGAAACAAGACATTCTGCTGACTGTGGCATTCCCAGGTGATGGGTACAACTCTGCTTTTTCCCTCCTCTCAAGAGAGTGGGTGTGAATGCCAGAGAAGGAAGTGTCCCTGTTCCATCAACCTGCCTGTTGTACAAGACAGGTAAATTATTTGGTGATACCAACCAAGGCCCACGCAGAATTAATGGAACCCAGGCTTAGAAAAGGCACTTGGAACTCTCTAGGAACACACCAGGAAGCGAGGGGAAGATGGAGAAAGAAGAATTCGTAATTTCTTCTGACTCAAGTGAAAAACAACAACCAACCTCTCCATAATGTCACACCTCCAGCCCCACAGATAGAGAGAGAGAGGAAATATATGAAATGTGAGTCAGTATTGGACAAGTGTATCCAAAGCATTCTGATAGGCTAGCCTTTGAGGAAAGGGTTTTCATGATGCATAAACCACTCTAAGCCCTAATGAGTCTCATTCCTCCCCTCTGGCTCTCCTGGCATAGTGATAGGAGGCTTTTGTATAATTGGCCCTTGAAACATTATTACAATCACTTTGTGGCCTCCTTCAGCTTATTTTTAATTGCAAGGTCTATTGCATTATTAAATTATTAACTCTGACAATTACTTATCTTGGCATTTTCTTATCTTGATGAAAATGAAAACAGCAAGGTCATGTTAGCTCACTTGAGGTTTTGGTCGGCTACAAGCTTACATTAAGCTGGGTCAGCTCAGCAAATGTTTGCCATGCGGGGATGGGATGGGGCACGTTTGCGGAGAGTCTGCTAGCGGAACTGGGCTGAGAGGACCCAGTGCTTGTAGGTGCTTGTTCTGGGGTGGCTGGGCCAGGCCTTCTTTGGAAGTGGGAGGTGCTTTGCTGGTGATCGGGGCTGAGGGCGGCTTCTGCCCCCCTAACTTTGAGAAGGGGCCCTTTGTGCAGTTCTTACACTTTGGGAAGCTATCCTTTCTATAGGAGAGACAAGTGGGGGCAGAGTCAGGAAGCAGAGGGTGTCTTCCTGCCTCTTCCAATGCGTCCCTGCTTTATTCTGGCCACTATTCCCTTTCTGCTTCTCTGAGTCCCCCTCACCAGGGGTCTGTTAGACCTCTTCTTCCCTGACCCTTTCAACTCACACTGACCTCCTGGTGCTCTCTGTATGGTAACATGTGCAACAATGACAGCAGCTAAAGGACAGTGATGATAACGGCAACATTTAATGAGTGCTTGCTGTATACCTGGTGTCTCGTCCACAGTAGACTCTAGGCAAATGTCGGAAAGTGCTGGCAGAGGCACTCACTGTCATGCTGCCTTCTGTCCAGCAGGGGGTAGTGCGACCACACTATAAAGGGGGTCCACCTCCTCTGTGTTCTCAGAAAAAGTGAAACTTCAGAGCTTCTGTGGGTTCTGGAATAATGCTTCCGACTCTGACAGGGGGTCCACAGCTCCCACAGACAACAGGGCAAAGTGATGCACAGCTATCATTCCTGCCTGTTACCCTGGCTGGGACACTTGGGGTCCGGCAGTCTCAACCTCAAGTTATTCTGTGTTCAATCTCCTGTTTCCACTGATTCCATGGAGGGCAAAGGGTATGAACTTGGAGAAACAGCTTTGGCTTCAGTGGGCAATGCTGATTCCGTGGCAGGTCCCTTGCTTCCTTAGAGAGACACAGATGACGCCCAGACCAGAGAGCACTTGGTAGGAATTAGAGATTGAGGGGTGCACTGATGGCCAGATGTGTTACATGCTTCAGTGGCTGGGACCACAGTTGAAAGGTTAATTGGCTATTTGGGATAGTTGCTTCAGGAGGTAAATCTGTAGGTTGTCTAGAGTTTCTCAGGCAGAAGCCCTCTGACAAACTCCGGTCTTCCCCACAGGCTGGGAGCCAGTTGTAACCATGGTATCATTGCCAGATGGGAAGGGGTGAGATGACTGTGGGATGTGGCTGGGTTAGCTCTGACTTCTCATCTGTGGAAGGCCAAGGTGAGAAGGGGAGACATGAGCTGCTCTCACTCTGGGTGGTTTCTGTTGACCCAGCTCTCTCTGCGGTCTTTTGCTTTGGGGAACAGGCAAGAGCTTCCCAGGAATGACTCCACAGACATTTCTGACAATAGCTCAGGAGTCTGCAAGGGGGCTTTTTTTTTTTTTTTTAAAGATTTTATTTATTCATTTGCCAGAGAGAGCACAAGCAGGGGGAGCAGCAGGCAGAGGGAGAGGGAGAAGCAGGTTTCCCACTGAGCAGGGAACCTGATGTGGGGCTCCCTTCCAGGACCCTGGGATCATGACCTGAGCTGAAGGCAGACACTTAACCAACTGAGCCACCCAGGCGCCCAAGAAGGCTGACTTTTTACTTGAGGGGGAATTTTTGGTGTCTGTGCCCAGCAAGGATGGGCTAGGAGATCTCCCTGCTTGACTTCTGTGAGGGTTCAGATCCTGGGTCCCTCCACACAGCCCACATCTAAGGCTCTAGCTCTGAGGGACTTATGGACTCAGGAGGCTCTCCCACCTCTGGGGTTTGAAGGTTCGAAGTCACTGGAGTTATCTTTGTATCCTCTCCAAGTTCCACCCCTATTCTCTAGGCCCCTGTGAAAGGAAAATGCTAATCTATCACAGACAACTAACTGCCCCCTTTACTCCCACCCACCCCTGCCATGCCAGCTCTCCACCTACTGGGAGCCAGCAGGAAGAGAGCAGTCAGAGAGAATGTCAGCCGTCAAATGACTGCACAGCTAAGGCGATGCCCACATTCTGGAACTTTTGCTCCCCACCACCAGGCCTCACCCCAAATTGGCCTTCCCTGTACAAAGTTCTCAAGTTTGAGGAAGCTGCATGTCTGTGCGTGTGCTCAGCCCAAGTCCATTTTGAGAGATTTGCCTTTCACTGCCCAAGTTGCAGCTGAGGAGGACATGTGCTCTGATTCCTGACCTGGTAGATGGTTTGGAGCTACTCGTATACTCTGGTTTAAAATAATAATAATAGTAATAATAACAACAACAACAACAACAACAATAGTAATATCAATGATGATGATGATGTCTGGCAGTTCTGAGCCCTTTAACACCAGCTACCTCCTTTACGTGGATTACCCACATTAATTTCCGCAGGAAGTCTAGGATGTACCTGCTATATGTAATATACTATATGTAATATTACATATATGTAATGTGTATGTATCATGTACGTATAATATATAGCACATGATCTATATATCATCTACTCCATATAATGCCTCCATTATATAAGGTGGAACTCGACATGTGGAGGGTTTCCTGGGAGGTCTTTCAGGGAGAAAGTTCCTGAGCCAAGAGCTGGGGAGGAAGCTGAGAGGCGGCTGGCCGAGGAGCAGGAGACAAACTTCAGATCTCTCACCACCCCAGCCGCTTACACCCACCTGAGGTGGAACCACATGGGGCTTGATAATTATAGTATGACCTAGATCCAGTGGCCAGAAGCCAAGCTGCTGTCCCCACAACGGAGAGCCATGGTCTCTCATGCAGTTTCCCTAGCCCAAGCCAGTTCACATTCCCAGAAACCACACGGACGAAGGGGGTTCTTGGTCCTATTGAGGAAACGTCTACAACAGTGCGGCAACATATTTAAATGTATACTGTAAGCATACTCCTTTCCCCCCGTGGTGTCCATCGCCATTTACTAGGATGAAAGTAGATGAAGGAAATATACAATCATTTTTGGGCTACTTGGCATTGAATCTTAATTTTTACTAATTCACAGGGACTCCAAATGCCACTGTAGTCTACCAAAGAAGAGGTTTATGGTAGTCAGGTGATAAGTGGAGTTTTGAACAAACTTTATTTCACATTGGGTCCATGACCTTACTCTTATTCTTTAGTTTCTAAATGCATAATGGGCATAGACATGCTGTGCAATTGGGAGAAAAATCACATTAGCTCCCTGACCAGTGGAGTGAGAACTATTATGAACTTCGCCCTTCCTACAAGGACAGTAAGCAAAAACAATGCTGCATTCTTGGCAGGGGTGGGGGAAGGGCGAGGATGTCAGAGATGAGCTTGGAAAGGTCTTGAAAGCTGGAGAGGTAGTGGTTTCTATCACATATCCACTTAGCTCATCTATTTGGCCTGTGCACAAAGATGGTAGGTCTTAGAAACATGCTCTGGATTATCATAAACCTAAATGAGTTGGCGATTCAAATTATAGCCACTTTTCTAGTTGGGGTAACTTTATCAGCACAAGTCAACACAACTCCTGGCACCTGAGATGCAGGTTTTCAATCTGACAATTACTTCTGCTTTTATGCACCAGATACTCTGTCGATGGGACCTTGATGGTGGTGTCTCAGACTGTAATTTAGGCTGTGAGCATCTTGATCATCTTCCCACCCCACAGAATGTAGCTCAGACCCACTGCACTGAAGAGAGCCTGCTGATGGGACCCGATGAGCCGGAAGGCGAACCTTAGAAGGCTAAAGGGTCCCGCCAAGAGACACCAGAGGATGAGAGATTAACCCCATGAAAATGCTCTGAAGTGTTTTGGAGTCTAGTGGTTTGGAGACTATGGGACTATTCCCTCCAGAGTGAAAGAAAAGTTGCTCCATCTTGCATCCCTTACCTTTAAAGAGTCATAATGCTTTGGAGCCTTTCTGGATTTTGGAAGCAATCTGTACTTCATTTAAGGATGCTGTTCTGACCTAGTTATTAGTTTATAAGGCTTAAAGTTTTGCCTTGAGCCCAGAGTGAGAGAAGACTCTGCAGGAGGCCCAGCCAGCAGCACATGATGCTCTGACACAGGGCTTTAAGACTCAGCAGGTCAAATGATGCTCGAGGTTATCAATGGTCAATAAGGCTGCCGCGTGGAGACTCTACTAAGCCCCAGTAGGAGAATCAGGGCATACACTCTTAGGGTTTTCAAGAAAAGCTGTGCTGCTTCCTTTTCTTTTCTTTTCTTTTTTTAAAAAAGTAGACTCCATACCCAATATGAGACTTAAACTCATGACCCTGAGATCAAAACCTGAGGAGATCAAAGGTCAGATGCTCAACTGACTGAGCCACCCAGGTACACCCAACGCTGTGCTTTCATATGCAAATAACTCTTCTCCCTTTGAGAAACTGCTGCTGGCTTCCTAGCCACCCCTGATAGACCAGCCATCTGAATCAGCAACCTGAGCTGCCCAGCTTGTCCTGGGTATTCTCTGGCCCCCTCACCCCCAGCTGGGACTTGCACAGCAGCAATCCCTCAAGTCCGGATTCTCCCTCCAAAGAATTAGAGAGTACAAGTAAGTTGCATGAATAAGTAAGGCATGAGTAAGGGAGTACCGCTGTTACTGCATTCCCTCCTTTCCCTCAATCCATACTTGTGGCCAAAATGGCGAGCTTCTTACCACTTATAATCGATGGAGGGAAAAAAACATCAGGCTTAGTTGACAGAGGGCTCTGTAGGCTATGTTGGTGCATTCTGGAAGAGGATTCCTATGGAAGAAACTGTAATAAGGAATATTTCTGAAAGAGAGCGGTGAAGAGAAATCATCTAAGAGGTCAGAACTTAAGAACAACCCATGGTTGCCCACTTTCTCTGGACTCACAGGTGGCCAGAAGTGTGGATCTACTCTAATTCATGGGCAATGGCTAATTGTTTGGCTGGATGATCAGGGACTTGGAAAGAATGGAATCAGAACTCAGTGGCAGCCTTGATAAGAGGTAAATGCATAGATCTCTCAGGAAGGGCCCTCATGTGAATGCTTACCAAAGCGCATCTACTGTGAGGAGGCTTTCAGTAATCAGGTGGACATGATGACATGTTCTCTAGAGATAGCCTCTTTCTCCAGTGGTCCCAATGTTTGCTCAATGGGCCCATGAAAAAAGAGTCCATGGCAGCAGGAATGGAGATTACACATGGACTCCAAACCTGGACTTCTCAGAGGCTGATCTGATTATCAGCACCGCTGCTAAGTGCTTCACTTGCCGGCAACAGAGCCCAAGGCTGAGGCCTGCTGAAGCATCATTCCTTGGAATATTTGACTCCTTCCATCATGGTGGAGACGTTGATTGGTTCTCTCTAGGACAGACATGTATTCTGGATATGGATTTGCCTCCCCTACCTTCTGTCAGCACCACCATTCATGGGTTCTGGAATTCCTCATGCACCATGTAGGTGCTCCTCCAACACTGCTTCCCAGTAAGGAACTCATTTCACTGTAGAAGAAGCACAGCAGCGGGTACATGCCCATGGAATTCTGTGGTCTTAGCATATGCCCCATTACCCCGAAGTAGCTGCCCTGATAATAGGTTGAACCATGTGAAATTGCCAATGTTCAATTGTTTTTGACTTATGAAATTGGCCATTTAACGATTTAACTCCATATAACAGTGGAATGGCCTTTTGAATATTCTTGTATGGCACCAATTGGGAAACAACATCCTGAAAGAATGGGGATTGATCTTATTGGATGCAGTATATGCTTTGAATCAAGGACCGATCCTGGTGCCAGAATACAGGGATCTGGGAGTTAAGAGGGTGAAGGTGGGAACAGCTCCTTTCACTACTCTACCCAGTAATCCACTGGAATGATTTTTGCCTCATGGTCCTGCACTTTGGGCTCAGCTTGATTTCTGAGGGAGGAATGCTTCCACCAGGAAACAAAACAATGACACCGTGGAACTGGAAGCTGGGACTGCCAGCTGGCCACTTTGGGCTTCTCATGACACCAAGCCAACAGGCGAAGACAGAGTTTACTGTACTGGTTGGGAGGACAGATCCCAGTTACCAACAAATTCATTGTTTTGCTTAAGTCAGTTCAAGTTGGTTTTTTGTCCTTTGTGACAAAGGTATACCCTAGGAGCTCAATAAGTGCTGAATTACAAATTAGTTTCTCTCCTATATCTTTGGGTTGCTCCCTAGTTGGGCCACAGGAGAGCTTCTGGAATTCTTTCTTTTTCTCTCAGTGGGAGCCTTCTCTCTTGACCACAGCTGGAAAGGCAGGTGGGATGACACTGCCTTTCCAGTGGGAAACCAAACTTTTTTTGTTTTTTAAGATTTTATTTATTTATTTGAGAGTGAGAGAGAGAGAATGAGAGAGAGCATGAGAGGAGTGAAGGTAAGACGGAGAAGCAGACTCCCTGCAGAGCTGGGAGCCGGATGCGGGACTCGATCCTAGGACTCTGGGATCATGACCTAGGCCCAAGGCAGTGGCTTAACCAACTGAGCCACCCAGGCGCCCGGAAACCAAACTTTTGGTTGTCATTTAAAATTTGCAAAATGAGATTGCGGTCAAGATGGCGGAGAAGTAGCAGCTGAGACGACATCAGGTAGCAGGAGATCAGCTAGATAGCTTATCAAACCATTGCGAACACCTACAAATCCAATGGGAGATCAAAGAGAGGAAGAACAGCAATTCTGGAAACAGAAAATCGGCCACTTTCTGGAAGACTCTACGGAAAGCGCTCAGGGAACAAAAGCTCCCGGTTTTGAAGCTAAACCAAGCGGATTACTTAGCCCGGCCCCTGGTAAGGGCGGTGCAACTCTGCCTCGGGCAAAGACACTTGAGAATCACTACAACAGGCCCCTCCCCCAGAAGATCAAAAGAAATCCAGCCAAGACCAAGTTCACTTAACAAGGAGAGCAGCGGAACTCCAGAGGAGGAGAAAGCAAAGCGCGGAATTCGTGGCTTTCTCCCCATGATTCTTTAGTCTTGCAGTTAATTCAATTTTTTCTTTAAAGGGCATTTTCCTAGGGTCTTTGCCACCCTTTTAGTATTTTATTTCCTCCTTCATATAATCTTATCTGGAAAAAATGACAAGGCGGAAAAACTCACCACAAAAAAAAGAACAAGAGACAGTACCAAAGGCTAGGGACCTAATCAACACAGACATTGGGAATATGTCAGACCTAGAGTTCAGAATGACAATTCTCAAGGTTCTAGCCGGGCTTGAAAAAGGCATGGAAGATATTAGAGAAACCCTCTCTGGAGATATAAAAGCCCTTTCTGGAGAAATAAAAGAACTAAAATCTAACCAAGTTGAAATAAAAAAAGGTATTAGTGAGGTGCAATAAAAAATGGAGGCTCTTACTGCTAGGATAAATGAGGCAGAAGAAAGAATTAGTGATATAGAAGACCAAATGACAGAGAATAAAGAAGCTG